>JANHGN010001486.1:0-25551 GCA_024605025.1 Megaceryle maxima | reverse complement strand
TTGTCAACATATTTCCTTTTTCTTTCCTCCCCCAAACATACTGTAAAAAATTTTCTGTAACTGTGCTGTTTCTAGAGCTAACAGACTTCTCTTCTAAAAGTCCATCTTAATAGGTCCTCTAGTAAACTCCTTTTTAATAGTCCTGACTTCTGTGAGATGAGTTCTTCTGTTTAAACTCTAAACAGGAGAATCTAGGTTTGAAGGGACCTCTGGAAGTCATCTTCCTGCACAGAAGTGGGCTAACCTCAAAGCCAGGTCTAACTTTAAAACTGGGGCTTCATCCAGTCAGGTTTTGAGTATCTCCCAGGACAGATTGAACAAACCCATCTCTCTTGGTCTCTCCTTCATGCATCAAGTGCTACAGCATCTTGGTGGCCATCCACTGGACTCACTCCAGTATGTCAGTATTTCTTTTCGCAGTCTCTCAAAACCAGACTGAATACTCCAGATGTGGTCTCACAAATGCTGTATGGAGAGGAATAATTACTTCCACCCGAGAGCTAATTACATGGCTTTTTTTGGTGCCAGATCTTCAGTTCCTGTCAGTTGTCTTCACTTCCCTCAAGCTGGAGTGGTGGACTCTCCCTTGCAGGGGAGTACTTACAGGCTTCTCTGTCACCTCAAAAAGAGCTGCAGCAGAGATGGCCCTTGGTCCTTTGCTTCAATTACATGAAGTCGATGAGCAAACCAGTGTTTCCATACACAAAAGTGCAAAGGTTTCCATTTCCCCGTAGCAAATTTTTACACCAGACTTTCATACTGCATACAGCAACATAACCTGAAGCAATAAGATCATATCACAGGGAGTGTTTTGGTAAAACAGTGAAGAAAACACAGAGTAAACAGCATATGCAAAGAGATGTATTGTGTGTATTCTGTTCCTTTTCCTGGCAGTACTTTAGTGATTAGCTAAGTTACTCACTTTAAAGTTCATGTTTGGTAGCAAATAGGAGACTTGAAATAACAAGGGTGCCTCCCAAATGAGCCTCACTGGAGCTGTGGGACAAAACCATGTGCTTAAGGTTTTATACCCAGGAGGTGTTTCATCTCCATTAGATTTCTAGGAGTCTGTCATTGCAAGTCGTGCTATGATAGGTGAGCAAAGTACATGTGATGGCTACAGTCTGTGCTTTTTAAAGGTTTAGTTTTCCTACACTCCTTGGTTTATAGTTTTTAATATTTTTTTTCAAACACACAAAAAATGAAAATTTTCTGATTTATGGTTAAAAAAGAAAATACCCAGAACAATTAAATTGAAGAGAAATCCACGACCAAACACATGCACAGGGGACTTGTGTTACAGTTGCTGCTGCTTTGAGGAGTGTGTGGCTCACATCACCTAGCTCAGATGTCCTCATGCCCTGCTGTGAGGGATGTGCCTGGGCTGAGCAGTTGCTGTGCCTCAAGGATCTCCTGGGTAGCTTTGTACAACAAGAAGAAAGAATCCTTAAAAGCCTAGTGGGTGTAGAAGGAAGCAGTGGTAGAGAGGTGTGAGCTGGGAAGGTGGACAAGGGAGGGGAATTGTGTGTCCCAACACAAACAAACTGTTTATCCTTGAGCTGATGGATGTTCACAATGCTCTGATCATAATGCCACAGAACCACTTATATTCATGGTGATTAAAAAATGAAAAGATGGATTATTTTTTGCCCTACCCCAGAGAATTAGTTGTCTATTTTCACTCTCTATAGTTGTCACTGTAGGTTGAGTTGATTTGGGCTCAGAGGTGAGTAAAAAGCCCCCCCCCAGTACAGAAACAAACCTTGGGTTACCCAGCTTGTTCAGGTTCTCTGGGCATTGTTACATAGCAGG
Source organism: Megaceryle maxima (assembly GCA_024605025.1). Classification (NCBI taxonomy): domain Eukaryota; kingdom Metazoa; phylum Chordata; class Aves; order Coraciiformes; family Cerylidae; genus Megaceryle; species Megaceryle maxima. The sequence goes on along the minus strand of JANHGN010001486.1, from coordinate 23,739 downwards.
ATGGTGTGCAAGAGCAAAGTGGTGGCTTCCTGCTGAACTGATCCCTGGATTCTGTGGTGGAATGTGGAGTTTTGCCCGTTGACAGCAATAAATGTACCCCCTGGACCCTTCAGGGCCACAGACCCTCCTCGGGTACTATTGGCAGTGCTGGAGAGTGGCTGTCACCATGGCTGCTCAGGTGAGGTTCACCATCTGAGGAGGGTGCATACTTTTATTTTTTTTGCTTTTATTTTAGTCAGAAACTAGGGTTGCTTGGTGCTGTACATAAGCTCTTGTGGGGGAGATGGTGAGAGTTTAAAGCATTTTTAATTTTTTTTTTTTCCAGTTTGGATTTAAATACTGTGAAAAACTCACCAGCTTCCCAGTGTTTGGTGGCAGCTTGAGTGAAATAGTTTCAGTGGGAAGATGAGGGGGATGTATATCAGCTCATACTTAGTATTTGTTTAAACAGGTTATGCAAGATAACTTACGTTATTGTTAGCAAACTAGAGAACTCACAAAAGGTGTTCTCCAAAGAGCATAAAGTCTATTATTTTGGTAAAAACTGTGGGAAATGAGGCAACAGTACTGAGAGCAGGAGATCAGTACCTACTCCAGACAATGCCAGCACCTCCAGTCTACTGCATCCTGTCCCTGACCACTCATTTCCATAAAATCTTGATGGTGGCAGGACTGGAAGCAAGTGTTACCAACCCCAAATGTCTAAATATTGCAGTGGTTTTGGAGGAGAGGAAGAAGAGGCCAGAGATTCGAGCTGGAGATGTTCCATGGTTCACTGGGCTACTGAGGTCCGACTTAGTCTGGTGGAAGCTGCTGCTGAAGATCTCAAAGGTTGCTGGCTTTTTCTTATGGAATAAATTTGTGTGCTTGTTAACACCTTCTAATTAAACCAGAGATACTCAAATCATGTTGGAGATCAGTTCCACCAGTGTGACTCAGGTATTTTTAATATGTGTATTTTGATTGCCCTGTCTGGAAGACTAGTTGGTAAAGTTGATTTGTGGCTAATCTATGCTGTTTTGAAATTGCTGGTACGTAGATGGGTGTAATAGAGCCTGATTCTAAACATGTTCTCAGTTTTCTTCTTCTGTTGATGTTGGCAGATGTTTCCAAGCAGCACACTGACTTCTTTGTATATCATTTTTAATCTCTCGGGGGGGGGGGGGAAATATATATTAAAAAAAAAAAAAAAAAAAACAAAGGGCTTTATAAAAGGAGGGATGAGAGCTGGGGCACTGCTCAGCATGAGGCACTTGAGGCCATCACAGTGTGCTCTTTAGAGGTAATAAGAAATTTAAAATTACTTTCTTTCCTGTTTTGCAACAGTTAAAGCACGAGCAGTGCTGCCCAGACAGAGATCCACTGCAGCCAGGTATCATACCCTCCTGAGGATGTGGATGCCTTCCAGCATAGCTGACCTTGGGCTGTACACCCACTGCCTGTGTACAGTATGTGTGTGAACCAAAGCTGTCAGAAATGCTGCTTTTATGTCATAGATGTGAGTCAGATTATTAATTTTTTTTTCCCATCATCTCGTGACTTTATTCTCTGACAAGCTTATGATGGTTTACTGCTTGGAAAGAGGTTCCTTACACGCATCACCTATCCATGGATCTTTTAAGGTGGTTCCTTATTCCCCCTCCTGCTTTGTTGTAGGAACTTCCAAGTGTCAATCTTGTCAAGAATGACTTTTTAGCAACTTAAAATGGATTAGTACATTTGCTGAAGAGGCAAAACAAGGGATACAATGTATTAAAACAGAAGGGGTAGGGAGAGTCTCAGATAACTCAATCACTAAACCTTCCTTTTGCAAATTACCTTTGCTGGTGCAGTTGAATCTGAGCATGTGTCACATGCTTGGACTGGAGTTACAGCACGTGCCATTGCCTCTGTAGATAGATAGCTGGGTTTGAATGTTGGGGGTTTTTTCTTTCTGTCTTGGGTTTGGTTTTTTTGGAGAGTGGGAGAGAGAACATGTTAGAGAAGGAATCTGACCCCTTTTAGACTCAAGAGGAGAGAGACCTGGAGGATGATTTTTACTGGTTAGCAGTGGCTGACCCCTGAAAAAACAGTATAAACCTTCTTGGCAGTACTTCTTGATTCTTTTGTTTCTTTTTGTTTCTTTTTCTTTTCTTTTTTTTTTTTTTTTTTGTTTTGTTTTGGGTTTTTGTTTGTTTGTTTGTTTTTTGTTTTCATTTTAACCTGATCTTTGCAAGAAAGTGTTAACCTAATTTTGGTATTCCTATGAGAGCTCATTTATGATGAGTTGCCAGAAATCCTAAAATAAAATTTAAGTTCCTTGTTGGCACCTTGGTGGGTTTTGCTTCATTTTTTAAATACCATTTCATTATTCCCCTATGTACAAATTTGCTTTCTTTAGGAAGAATATATATCAAACAAACTAAGCCGAAGAAGAAGAAGAAGAAGAATCAATTCTTCAGGTCTTCATAATGAGTACTTTTTTATGGCTTCCTGAAACTGTACCTGCAGTCTCCTGTCCCTCTTGCTGTACTGTGGGCAACCACACAATACAGTGGACTGTATATTGCAGAATCTTAAAAGTATGAAAGTGTAATGTCTTTTTTAATCTACCAAATAAATAAATGTTAAAAGCATGGATTTCTGTATATTTTGGATTTCCTGTAGGCATAAGCCTTACACAGTTCTTTCTCTTGTCCTTCAAACTTGGAACCTTTTGATCTCTGAGTAATTTTGAAGACAGCTGTGAATGATCTTCATGACCAGATTCTTCGGGAGAGGCTGGTATGCAGAGGAGACATGCTTTTAACCTTCTAGGAGGGACGGTCAAACTTGGTGCTTATAGATGTTGGACAACTGAGTGCTGCCAAACCAAGTCAACATGTAAGTTTTGCTGGATTAGCTGTAGCTCTTCTCTCATCATTTTAGGGTGTCAGGAGACATGGCAGAAAAGGGCAGGCTCAAGGATCCAAGTGACTAGGAAGTAAGGAGGGGAACAGGAAGATGCATTGGTAGAAAACAAAGCTTTGTTGGTCCAGTGATTACAGCTTGGTATTTAAATTCAGTGACCCTTATTTCTGTGAAGTTCAAAACTGTAGCCACTAGTTACCTGATGTAACAATTGGTTTTTTACAATGCAGAATCTTATCAGTACATTTACTGACCAGGCTTTTATAGAGCAAGAGTAACCCAAGCCACCTGAACTCGCAATGCTCAGTAGAGGATTTTAACATCTGATAGCCAGTTTGCCTTTTAGACATACCCAGTAATCTCCTAGACTTGCTCTACCAGACAGTTGTGGCATTTTAGTGACATGACCTGATTGTACCTGCATCTGAGTCATGTTCCTCCTGAAGTCTTGTTAGAAAAATGCTTGACTTGTGCGTAACCAGAAATAATGCCTTACTATATTTAAATTCACGTGGGTAATATGTAGAAGGTGTAAAACTAATTTTCAATCCTATCTTCCTAGGCACAGGGACTTCTAACATCCTAAAAGGGAAGTTTCATTTGTATCGCCTTCATTCTCCATTCCAGGAACTATCTGCCTGGTCCTTTGAAGGTCTTGCCAGTCTGATTTCAGTGACAATTATGGGAACTACTTGGTATAAGAGAAATTTGGGGCTGAAAAGAGAAGAAAGGGGAGCAGTCAAAACTTTTGAGTTTTGTTTCCAGGCTGAGTTTTCCATCTGTGTTTTAATCTAACAAGTTTGACAAGGGCCAGCCCTTTCCTCTGAGAGTATCAAGCTTTGACCCTTCGCATTTGTTCTGCATTTTCAACAGCAACAAAGGTACCAGTCAACATGCCAGTTTTTTTCCTCACTCCCTCTTTTACTGAATTTCTTCAAGATAAACGCATTCTCTACAGAAAAAGTAGGAAGGAGGAATAGGGGGAAAGAGAAAAAAACCAAAAAAACTATTGCTGCCATTTTTGAGGGGTGAGAAACTTGGTGTTTCTTGGGAATTCCTGTTAAACATTGGGTGATTTATCAGTTCTGTTGCCCCTCTCTTACTCTTTTCATTGTTGTGGGTAACCATCCTGAAATAGTTCTTACTGAGTAGGGCTGGGGACAGACTGGGCCACCTTGGCTTAATTTGATGCTTTCTTTTATTAAACCAATACAGTGAAAGGGATTTATCTGCCCATGTGAGGGTTCTGATTGATATATTCAAGGCTTGACAATGCTTTCTTCTTTTTCTTTTTCTTATGTTTTACTGGTCTGGGGCTTGCCCTTCTGCAGGAAGCACAATGAAGTAGCACTCTTCTGTACAGACCTCTGAGTTGGACCCTTGTAGTTACACTGAGGCATGGTTTGTGTTGGTTTTATCCTCCTGTTAAGTACAGGAGCCTGTGAGAGAGCAGAAGGGATGTGTCTGCCCATCACAGGCTGCTTGTGCCTGGGCAGCTTGCTCAGAATGGGGTGTTGGCCCTGCTCTTGGTGAAGAAGGTAAAGGGTGATGTGACCATTGGTCCATCTCTCCATGCTACTGGACTATGTGGGCCAACGTTTTGGTGCAAAGGCACCCTGACAGCTGTAGGCTGGCTGAGCTGCAGGCTCTTCTCGGGGTGGACATCAGCTGTCACCGCAGAGGTGATGGCACCCTAAACTCCAGTAGGTTTAGCTGTGGGCTACTCGCATCCAGCACAACCCTTTCTTTTCTTCCCAGTCATTTTCACCCAAACTGCTCCTTGGAAGTGTCTAGAAGGAAAATATTACATACATAGTAATTTGGTTTTATTAACTTCTCTATGCTATATATTTGTGTGGGCTGCTGCATGTCCAGAACAGATCATTTCACAGCTACTTCAGAGAGTTAGGAACTTGCAGTTGCAACAGCTCTGCTGTTTTTTGAGAGATACTTGCTACACTCCTCATAAAGGAGAGTGAAATGTTTGGAGATGTGTCACTCCGAAGTATTGCCAGTACTTCTGTACTAATAACCTACTGCTTCCATAAGGGAAATTATTTTCCTGAAGTACTAATATGGCAAAGAATAGTCTTTTATTGCCAGATCAGTTACAAACACGTGCCCAGAGCTTTCCGAGTGCTGTTAGAGCGTGTACACCAACAATGTTCAGTAATGGGTGCTGAGTGGGAGGAATGTCTGCCCATGATCTCTACCAAGTATCTCACCTGGCTTTTTGCACTGTCTGTATTCAGTGCTGCCACAACATATATGCATTTGAATCCCTCTTGACTCAGGCTAGGTCTTAAACCACAAAGCAAACAGGCATGTTGAAAGAAGGGTAGGCAAGTGCAAGAAGATGTTTTCTGAATCTTGCTTTTCTGGGAACAGCTTGGGAGAGTGGCAGAAAGTTGTACATTGTGGAAACTTAGGATGGGAAGGGATCTTAAATCATTCCTGACCTAACAGTATGAGTTAGGAAATGGTGAACACAGGTCATGACTGAATCCTGGATGTTTCAAGGGAAGAGCATCTCCAACATGCCTAACTGCTATCTTCTGCACTTGGAGAGCTTCTTAGATCCAGGTATTAATACAAAGCATCTCTGTCATCTTCAGTGTACATGGAGAAACTGAAAGGGCACGGGTCCTGAAAACCTGTCTGTTATTCCTGCCTGCATTACTTATGCTAGCAAAATACGCTGTCACTTTATGCTAAATTTACCTCTTTGTAAAAGCCTTCTCAAACCTTCACGTCTGCTTGTGTACTTCCTTCCCATTCGCTCTCTTTTTTTTTTTAATCAACTTGACTGATTTCTCTAGCTCCTCTCGATAGGCCACAGCAGGAAAAACACCTTCAGACAAGCTGGGGAAGAATTTGCAGAATCTAGGGTCTGGTTTGTCTGATCTGGGGATAATTGAACTGAGGATTTGAGGGCTTGAGTTCTTCCCTTCTGCTGGTAGCCACAACCCATGAAATCTGTTGATAAATGAACCATTGTGTGCCCCCTTGCCCTCCCCCTCAGTTCTGGGTAGCGCAGAGGTAGAATCAGAATGAAGTTTCCAGTTTCTCCCTGAGCTTAAAAAGGAGAGACTGTGCATCAGCCTGCTGATTAATCACAGACACTCATGTGATGAAAATTTCTCGGGATGGGAAAGGTTAGTTTGCTTTTAACAGTCTTAAAATAGCCTCATTTCAAAGAATGTTTCCATGATTCTATTTTTTTTTTCTCGTCTTAAGTCAAGGATGCAGAGGTGCTTGCAACATTAGCGTGTGTGCACTGCAGTTTGGGTATTAGTTGCATGATGTGATCCTGGGCTTTTCAGCTGAGGAGATCCCTGCTTCCTTCAGTGCACCCAGGAGCAGCCTGAGACAGTAACGGGAGAGATTGACAACTGCTGAATCACAGCTTCATGTCTCACAGGAGCTGAGAGGTGCCACATGAAAGAGGTGGGGATGTTGGTAGGAAGGAAAAGGCAAGGATCTGCTAGGTATCTGAGAGTGAAAATCCTTTTAAGCACACACTGTTATGAGAAGGGACTTATTTTGCTGCATAGCTGTGCTAACAGACTCTGGGGTGGTTGGAGAAGTGTTGAGTGCATGCAACTGCAAAGGAAGTCAATGGACTCATTGCTGTGAGTGTACTGAATAGTCAGGCCTCAGTTGTCTCAAACTGGGCACCTAAATAAAGAGCACTTTGAATTTATCTCCTTTTTGTCATAAAATGCCAATAATACTCCCGGTGTCTTAGGGTGCTATTAAAAAAGATTAAAAATGCATGCTTTGTGAGGGGAAAACTGGGGTGCTGAGTAGTGCAGGGACCCATGAGTGAACTGGTTGTGTTTTCAGAGCATTACTGGGAAGAGTATTCTGTGAAATGACAGTGAATGTCAGAAAGCAAAAAAAAAAAAAAGTATTAAATGACCACACTGAATAAGTGCCAGCCATTTTAGGCACTGAAGGAGACTGCTTTTATGGAAAACTTTCAGTGTGATCTTTTAATTGAGAACTGCATCAGAGTGAAGTCATGGGCAGGTTGGGGGTGGGCAGGCAAACGCAAGCAGCACAACCAGTACGGTTCTGGGAAGTCTAGTGCTTCTGTGTGTAGCTTCATAACCTTAATATTTTTGTCATATAAATACTTGTAATTGATCTTTGAATACAAATCTGCAGTGAGATGGGGGGAGCAAAAGCCGAGGAGTGAAGCTTTATATTGCTCAGGTATGAGGCAGCACGCTGTAACTGGAGTGGTCCAGCCACTAACTGGTGTTGCAAGTCAGCACATGTGAACCACACTAATTCACTGTTGCCTGCAGTGCTTGTGGCAAAGATGACAAACAAGCCTTTGTGTGAGCAAGAAACCAGAGAGGCACAATGCAGAATGGAAATTTGGTGCTGTTGGGACTATAGGTGTTGACTGGCTCTTCATTTCTCCATTCCTGGATTCCTCATTTCCCCCGTGGGTGGGATGGTGTTGTACGTGTCAGGCGGGGGGAAATGGTCTGAGCCATAGATCTGCTTTCTGAGAGGGTTAAAGATGGTGTGTTTTGTACCGTGAGGAAGCCTGGCACCCTGCAGGATCTTGCAGCCTGCAGGATCTTGCAGCCTGGACTTCTTTTTTTCTATTTGGTTCATATTGTGTGGGTTTTGGTGATCAAAGTGGCTGTTTGTTTGCTTGGTTGGTTTTGGGGTTTTCTTTGTGTTTGTTTTGGTTTGTTTTTTTAAACACTGGTAGTTGGAAGTGTGGTCTGTACTGTGCTAAGAGCTCCTCAGTTAAAGAATGTGAAGCAGCTCCTTAATGGATATATATTAAAACAGTGTCCCTTACAGGTAACACAAAGCAGAGTCAGAATATAAACAAGCAGTCCTGTGTCTGTCAGCACTGTTACTCTGTTTTATTTTAATCCTTATTATACTTGAAACGTTTAGGGGAAATTGAGAACTTGACTTCTGGCACTTATCAGCACAATCTTTATTAACCACCACCACTCTTTCGTGCATTTCTGTGAAAAGCTCCGGTCCGATGACCTCACTTCCTTCATCTTATTTGAGAGTTAATACTCTCAGGCTAATTTTTCTTAACTTTATAACCTAGTCTATCTTCTGTTTAAAAATAAGTGGGTAAAACACTTCTCAAAGCTGTTAGGAGGCATGTGAAAGCACAAACTTGTCAAGTCATCATTGTCCTTTTCTGACTCTCGGCAAGAGACTTCAGAGAAATGCACACATCTTGGAAATGCTTGTGGTGGGTGTGATAGGATATTATGAAATGTGCTGGTAAGAGAGATTGGGGGATGCACAGAAGATAGGAAAGGAAGAAACTACGTATGACTTCTACCTGCTAAATGAGGCGTTTGCAGACAAATCCTTTGTTAAATGTGAATTTAACTTTTTTTTTAGTCACTTTTACTGACAGTGCAAAGAAATGCAAGGCATAAAGGCAGCCATTAAACAGCTGGCAACGTGGCAGTCAGAAAACTGCGTAAATATGAATAAAAGGGAAAAGTTATTTGTTTCTTTTAAAAAATTCTTTGCTTCAGTGTTATAATGACTTTATCAAGCGTGCCATGTTTAATTGAAAAATGAATCATTTTAGTAGTGTTATCTCCTGAGTTTTAGAGCTCACAGAAAAGTGGTAAGTGGAAAGCTTCATCCTCGCTAATGATGTGGGCAGCAAAGGGACTGTGAACACTTGTACGAGCCTGATAAAGTCAGGAAATCAGCGGTGAGGAAACAGGTGCTTTTTCTTGCAAACACAATAACATTTAAGTGGATTGGTAGTGTAGGCTTTGCATGGAGTGGAGATATTCATATTGACTGACAAAGACTGACTAAAAATGGTATCTTTGCGGTATTTCCTTTTCTTTGCTGCTTTGTTCCCATCCTCAGCAGAGGTTGTTTATTTGTTTGGAAATAAAACCTGTTTCTCTATTTTGGGTGGATTGATCGTGTCTCGGAGAGCATAGCTACAGCCAGTCCTTTTTTCTGACACTGTAAGTCTGGTGAAGTGCTGCTCTCCTAAGATAAAGGAGAAAGGGCATCAGTGGTCAGGTGGGCTTGCTTTTTTCTTCTCTCTCTTCCCCCCCCCCGCAGTGTGTGACAGGGAGCTTGGGGGAGCAGAGCTTTCTGGAAGTGCTCTCAAGTAAGAGTGTGCACGAGGCAGATCACAAGCAAGCCTGGGAGTTTGAGCAGGCGTCTGTCTGAGCGTGGGTGAGGTGAGGAAGAGAATATGGGATGGGTTTTGTTTTAATAAAGGTTGAGAAAAGGTTCTAGGGAGGAGGTGGTGGAGAGGAAAAATACAGCCAGGACAGGAAAGAGTCTGCAGAAGGGCCAAATGTTGAAACTAAAGCAAAAAGCCATACCCTTGAAACAAGCATAAAACCCAGAGTACTGTGTAATACAGATGGGTGGATTGAAGCCGAGAAGTCAAGGTTTATAACAAAACTATCAGAGATGCTGTAAATTCATTGACTAGAAAGCTGTTTGATTGCCTTACAATTAAATTCAGCAATGTACATTTTAATAGTTCAGAATTTTGCCTATTTGGGATGTAGCAGTGCAAAACACTTTGGTTTACCTGCGTTGTCCTTAGAGAGTGGGATAATGCTTTTTGCGTTGTCCTAGTCCGAGTATGAGGCTGGTGAGAGAAAAGTGAAGATGCTGAAGTATGGAAAGGCTGACCTGAGCTGAGGACAAAATGGCTCAGAAAAGGAGACACAGAAGTGACTGCGGGCAGTAGGAGAATACAGACCCTTGGAGAGGGCCTGAACTGGGGAGAGAGAAGCAGGAGGGAGGTTAATGCTGAACGGATTTACTACTCGAACAGGCAACTTGTTCCTACACATACCTTTGCTTTATCGAGCACATACATCATTTGCAGTGTGAATACTTCCAAGTACATTGACAGATATGCTTGCTTAAGAGGACTAGGAGCGTTGACAGCAAAAGTTTCAACTGGTGGGAGAAGAGATGAGAATTTTTATCTGGGAGACACAAATGTGGTAGAGAGGTTTGTCTGGGAGAGTAAAAAAATAGAAAAAGAGAGAGGGAGAAAGGTGCTTTGGTGAAGTGTGTGAAGGAGGAGATTTGGGTGGTGAAGGAACATCTGAGTTCAGACCCGGTAGTCAGATGACAAGCTGTTGTGGTGGTTTCTCAAGACAAGTTGTTGGAGAGGTAGCAAGAGGCAGGTGGAGTGCTGCCTGCTGGAGAGGGCTGGGGATTGTCCATGTGGGGAGCAGGAGACAGCCTCCTTTCTTCTGCAGCTCTCCAGGCAGTGGGAAAGGACCTGGGCTTACCAAGGCTGCATCTTATTGAGGGGATATCATGAGGTTGATAGGAGCAAGCTTTAAGACTTGGTGTCAGAAGCCAGTGCGTAAGCTGTTTTGAAGAATCAGACCCTATGGCAGGAGGCAGAGTCATCTCTCGCGTCCATTCGAAGCAGAGAGGAGACTTTATCTTCCAAGGAAATTTTGCCAGCCACAGCGATGGTGGAGCTGCTGTGCGAGTCTCCCTCTGAGAGGGACAAAGTTACATCAAGACAAAGAGCAAGTTATACTTTGAAGCAGAACCAGGGCCAGGTGCCATGGCAATTTACGTAGGAGTTACTGGGGATAGGAAAACATGTCAACCTGTCTGCATGCTGGTCCGTACCTACACGTGGTAAAATGTCAAAACACTTCTGCGTACGTTTAACCAGCTTGGAGCAGGGACTGTACTGGTTTAGGACTCTCATGTTTGTTCTCAGTTGCTTCAAAAACCACTTTTTCCTTTCTTGGATTAACGTTATATGCATTTTGAGTTTGTTCTTTTTTATTTGTAAAGCTGTAGTCTGCAGCAGAGAGGAGGGGGCAGTGGATAGTGGCAGGGAATGGGAGACAACTGGAGATGGATTTAGCCGTACAAACCCCCAGCTGCCCATCTCCATTAGGAAGGAAGCATAATGGCAGTAAACCACACTTTCCTTTAATCCATTTTTCTACGCCTTTATCTCAAGACGAACTTGAAAATTCAAAGTACCAAATAAAAGAGTTGCCTGAAGGGCAGCTATTGCTGTACCCAGGAGCATGGTGTGCAGCACAATGGGCAACTCTTCAGTAAACCTGGAAATCACAGTGAAGAAATAGGACAAATGTTCAAAACTGCTCTTAATTAACTTGTATTATCAGTAGCCGCGCTGAGTTGGTTTCTCATTTACATTTTCAGTCTACAGCTCCTTCTGACTGGAGTATTTCATCATTACTGCTGCAATTTGCCCTTTGCATTTGGGACACTTCAAAAGTGATGGGCTTTCCTATCTAAGAAAAAGCTGCAGCAAGTTCTGGCTTTTAAAGCTTAAAACTCATTCTGATATAAATGAGGAAAGTGTAGGTTTGCTATGAATCTTAACATTTTTTTGAGACTGTTGGGAGGTTTTCATATTTATTTAGATAGTGATGTTTTAAAAATTTGCATACAGTTCTTTGAAATTCCACCTTTTGTTGCTGCAAGTGTCATTTTTACTTCTAAATGAAAAATTAAAAATACTTTTGCAGGAGTCTGGAGCTCAAGGATTAATGTGGTTGAACTAGTTAAATGTTAAATCTATTCAAAGTAAAACTGCATAGAGACTGCAAATATTCTTCCATGCAAGTAAATCCTTTTTATATTGAGTCTGGTTTGCTAAAGACGTAACCGTTCTGCCAGCTTGTTCTGTGCAGATAAGTTATGTATGTTACAGGCATTCTGTCTCAGGGTGCTATATTTGCTGTCCCCATTAATGCTAAGCTGAGATCGCAGTTTAATTCCACTTTGTATTAAAATGGGAATCAGCCTTTTTGAATGCAGGAGAAGATGCTGCAGAACACAGTATATTTTATGCATACACTTCATGTCCTTGATGTGTAGAAACAAAAGTTTCTCCAGAAAATTACACGGACTGTGAGAGGAGTTTAAATATTTCTCCCCTCTCCTTCAAGTAAATATCTCTTCAGACTTCATTTGGTAAGAGTCCTCAATGGGCTTGATTTGAACTTGGTTACATCTGTGAGATGAAAATACTTGTACATCTCAACACCGTCTTTTTGTACCAGTAAGTGCTGTTTATACTCGTGCTTATAAACCGACTGAGTAGTCTTAATTCTGTCCCTTGATTTAGCAGACTGGCCATCCGTTCCCTCATATCCAATTTGAAATGGGAAAATTCTTCAGAACAGTGGTCAGGATGATGTATTTATTTCACCTGACTGAGAAGAACCCACAGATAAAGCACGGCGGAAGAGCCGCCTCAGGATTCCAAGCTCAAGTACTCACAAGTTGGGGAGTGAAAAGCATTTACACTGGGACAGTTTCAATGCCCTGTGTTCTCTGAATAAAAGGTTCCTTTTTTTCACCCAGCTATGTTCTTGGAAATGACCGGGTTTGTTTTGGCTGCAGCTCCTCAGAAAACTCAGCCTGATCTCAGTGCATACAACTTCAGCACAAAAAGTCTACAGAGTTGCAAGTGTTTCCTGAGGAATTAAGAGCAGTGTGTTGGGAAGCAACAGGTACTCCCAAGTGTAAATGGCTACTTTTATTCTTAAAGATTTGTGATTTTAAGTCTGCATGTCAAAATTTAGTGTGGGCCATTTCTTCCTTTTCTGCTGGTACCATCATACAGGCTTTATCTCTTTTTTTTCTCCTCCATATTAAACAGAAGGCAGAGTTCTGACACCAAGGTCATACGCGCGGCACAGCAAATCCAGTAGCTAGTCTCTGATTTAACCAGATCATCATGCTTTGGGAAAGGCTTTTGCTACTGCAGGAGACAGGGAGGAGACAATAAATCTTCTCTTACCTCCGTTGTGCTTAGACTGTAATAAAGCCTTACACGTGATGTTGAATAGCCCTTTTAACACCCTTACCAGCAACACAGCAGAGCTAGGTTCTGTTCTGTGCATAACAAGGTATGGAGAAATGGACCACTGATTTCTGTCCCACTGATGATGACTTCAGCAGGAAAACTTATTCCTCCTACTTGTTCCTTCTACTGTGGTTTAATTTCCATAATGCCTCTTCTCCCTGAGTTTGAGCTCCTTAAGGAGCTGCAATATCCAGAGATGAGACAAGTCATGTCCCACCTTCACTTCACCAGCAACTAACTTGCCTGGAAGGTTCGGCAGCTGCCAGATGTTGTCAAGTGCCATCTCTTCACAGGGCATTTTCTGAAGGGGATGCTGATCTGGGCCTGAGTCTCTTCAGGATTCATGTGGTCCTGAAGCAATTTTTCCAAACACTGGGAATATATGCAGTGTCTGGAAAGATGGGACTGAAAATGTAAATGCAGTGTTAGTTTTTCAGAGTGGGGACTTGAGGGTAATATAAAGGCTTAAGATAAGAGGATGGATATACACACACACACATATACATGAACTCAGGAATAGAGAATTCATGTCATTTGAGGTTATTTCTAATTGCCTCTGCCATGTGATACTGAAAAGAGGAGAATGACTTCTCCCACTCCTGGTTGCAAGATCACTAAGCTGTAGCCCAGTCATCTATAAGTGGAAACTTCTGCAATATTCGTCGGTTTTCTGACTAGTTCTGAGTACTATGAGAGTTGTACAATTACTGTGATTGAATCAAATGGAAACCCATCCAAGAAGTAAGCAGGGTGTTTCCAAAAATGCTCCTGGTCAGGGTATAATAAGTTTTAAATCTGTGCTGTTATATATAAAGTCTGTGGCCAAAAACTTGGTGAAAACTTCAGAAACCTTATTTCTGCTTCAAAGAGAAGATTTATATAGCTTTCAAGTAATCACAAGGCAAATATGGCTGTGGTCTGTAATTTTTATGGATGTAGTTTAAAAGTATTTTTGGAGGTTTGAGAGCTGTTGATAAAATTACAAACTACTTGTGCTTCATCAGCGTTTCCCTCACTCTGGAAACTAAACGCTCTAGACAGTAGTGGTGATCAGTTATGCATTTCACCCATAATAATACTACCATGCTCATGTTAAAACATTTCATCATTAGTATGGTGTCTGCAGAGAAATTATTTCATCTCCAGCCTAACATTGCCCTTGTTGCTTTCTGTTTGTGACTACTTAAGTGCTTGAAAAGTAACTTTCTGCTTTGGGGGAGAAGGCTGGGGAGTGATGACTCTCATCTGTCACACCACTATCAGCTTCTTTACAGGACGTGCATGAAAGTCCCGTAAGGAGTGGGTTTGTCTTGTAAGCATGCCATGGAGGGAAGGGGACTCTGTGGAGTTCTCTTTCAGCGTTGTGTTGTCTGAAGCACCATTGCTCAGCTGCAGCTCGCTGGGACCCTGTTAGCGAGGAGCGTGTAGGGGTCCTGGAGCTCACCTCTTTGAGGAGCACTGGTGTACTGGGGAAGAAGCAACCTCGGCCTTATCAGGTGCATGTGTTATTAATGGAGTTCAGAAAGACACAGCAGGAGAGCTACTTGTGGTACTTGATTTCCATGGCTAAATGTTCCCATGACTACGTCCCCCTACCCTTCTGGCTGTCTCAGGTTGAGGGCACTTCCTAACCACCTGCTGCCATGGCTGGCTGGGTTAAAGGAGTGAGGTGCAGGGAGGGTGAGACCTCTCCAGCAGAACCATCTCTGGCTCTTGCACACAGACTAGAGGCAGTTTTAGACTTCCAAGAAATCAGGACAGCTTCTCTTCACAGTGAAGAAATCTGCCTTCCCTTTCTTTCTTATTTGGTTGGGTTTGCTGCTGCTGGTTTTGGGTTTTTGTTTGGGTTGGTTTGTTTGTTTGATTGTTGGTTTGGGTTTTGTTTTGGGGTTTTTTTGTTTCTTAGTTTTTGTGGTGTTGTTGTTGTTTGTTTGCTTTGTTTTTGTATATTTCTTTGGTATCATTTTCCGTAATAACCGGGGAAGCTTCTGAACTGCCACTAATAACAAACAACTAAAACAGTAGTTGTAAACTTAATCCTGTTGAATATAAATCCACTTTCAGCAAAACCACAGAAGTTGGTTTTCATTTTAATCAGGCTCTATCCCTGCCACAATTTTTTAAAAGAATAGGAAGACATTAAATTCTGGAAGGGTGTTGAAACATAGCAAATATGTAACAAAATGGATAAGTTTAGCCACGTTGCTTTCTTGGGATAAAAGAGCTTTGGGGTTACTCCATCAAATTAGCCTTGTAGGTAAGATAAACATACCACATGGAAAAAGCTACACCTTTTAACAGATTTGAATGTGCATGTATTTGTTTGCAAGAGACTCACGTCGCTTCTGCCACAGTTTTCTTTCTTCTGTACTTTCTTTGTTGTATTTTGCCTTTAATTACTTTTGAAATCCCAAGAAGCAGCAGTATCTGGACTGTAACTCATAGGGTGGAGACACAGTGATGAAGACGTGGAGCTCTCTGAAGTGCTGCAGAATAAGTTCTAAGAAATGAGAGAGTAGGAGCTTCAGCTGAGATTCCTTTCATCAGGATATTCAGTGTTGCAGCCATCAAATAAATGGCAAAATCAGGTCAAAATTGCCAGACTTCCACGTTCTGAAAGAAAATTTTGTGTAAATGTACTGCTTCAAACTTTTGAAACAGAAGACTTTATAAACAAGTATCTTCATGGCTTACAGTACAGAAAACAGTACTACAATTACTATGTTGCCTCGGCTTATTTCAGAATTTTTCTTCACTCAGTTTTGTAGTATTTTTAGTGCCTGTTCTGACAGTTCAGCTTCTAATTGTTGGGGAGATTGTAGTGACGTGCTTGCTAATGCACTCCTTGGTGCTGCCAGGCTCTTAACTTAGCCTAGCTCTTTGATTTTTTCACCCTGTTAAAATGAGGCGAGTGGTTATGGCTTGGCTTAGCTGGTGCTGAGGCATGTGCCCAGAGCCACAGAAGAGGCTCCTTCTCTTCCCCTTTCTCTGCAGAAGGTGCAGTTTGCTGGAAGGAGCAAGTGTGAGGTCCTCTGACATGACAGCCTTGGGTAAAGCTGAGGTGGCTGTGTTGAAACAGATTGGTGAATAAACCCCCGCTGCCTCTCTTCTGTTGGTAGTCTTAAATCTTGTAACTCTTGGAAAGTTAACTGGGCAGAGGAGACAAAATTTGTGGTTAAATAGCTTAGTGAGCTCAGATTGGTATCTCGGCGTGGAGAGGAAGCTCACTCCGTCCCGCGCGAGGTGCAAACTGCAGGTGGAGCTTGCGGTGGCAGCGGGGTGGGTTTGGAGATGAAACTCTGCACTTGTGAAGGAAAACTCTAGCGCAGTGCTGCTGCTAACTAGTTTGTAAAATGAGACAAGATGTGGCTGCCTGTTGTGTCTGATGTTGGAGCAGCTCAGCACTCCCCCTCCCCACTCCCCAATTTTCTTGTAAGGCTTTATTTGTCATTCTGATCTCATCAGTCCTTTTTTTCTGAAATTCCTCAGGACTCTCAAGTCCTGGGAAACGAAATGAAGGGCTTAATGCCAACAAATGTTTGCCTTTTTGATAAAAGGAATTGCTTCCTTTTATCTAGTGGTTCACGTTAGGACATTGGGCAGTGGGACAGGGAGCTCAGCTTCCAGTCTTCCTCCCGGTCAGCATCCCTGTGTCAGCATCAGCTTCTTCCGCCCTTCCTCCTGTGAATTTATTCAGACCAAATTTGTGTGGCTTTGATAGAAGGGAATTTCCATCAAACTCATGCATTTACTGAAGGTCTTTGATTCCACTATGCTGCTCCTATGAAGAAAGGCAGAGAGAGTTGGGGTTGTTCAGCCTGGAGAAGAGAAAGCTCTGGGGAGACCTCCCTGCAGCCTTTTGGTACTTGAAGGGGACTATAAGAAAGAAGGGGACAGTCTCTTTTTCAGGGCCTGTTGTGACAGGACAAGGGGTAATGGTTTTAAACTAAAAGAAGGGAGACATTTTTAATTTTTTTTGTGATGAGGATGGTGAAACTCTGACACAGGTTGCCCAGAGAGGTGCTAGAAGCTCCATTCCTGGAAACATTCAAGGTCAGGTTGGATGGGGCTCTGAGCAACCTGCTCTGGTCGCAGATGTCCCTGCTCCCTGCAGGGGTTTTGGACTAGATGACCTTAAAAGGCCCCTTCCAACCTAAACTTTTCTGTGATTCTATATGTCACTGGCAGCTATAACAAAGCTGGAATCATTTTGGCTACTGAAGCAATTCAGTAATTGATTGTGTGTGTTTCAGTAGCACTAATCAGAGAGAGAGTTGGCCAAATTGAACTTAAATTCCCTTCACTTCTTCACCAGTCACTGGAGGCATAGGAGATTTAATTGCACAAGCAAAGAGGATGTCTCTTCGTTGAATCTGACCTCTAGTAGTTTGTCATTTTGAGTTGCTTTTCTAGTCTTCTCTCTATGCCTGGGAATGCAACCTTGACCTTCTGCAACCTAAGCTGAGCATCACAGGCTGCACACATGCAAAACACTACAACTTCAGAGGCATTTCCTTTGCCAAAATGCTGCTAGGTTTCCCCATTTTTGTGTGACGCAAGCATTTTTAAGTGTTTCAAGTACAAAAACTGTTGTATATAGGAGTTTCTGAGTGGATGGATTTGATTTGCCTTTTTTTTTTTTTTTTTTTTAGATTACCTTTAATGTTGTTGACATGTAAGTTTTAATTTAGCAATATGTTTATTAATGCTTCCAGCTGGTTTTCTATTTTAGCCTGGAAATTATCACTTCAGGTGTTTAATGAAGGCCTCTGGGATTTTTATTTTTTTTCCATTTTGGCTTCCCTTTTTAGTGTAAAAAGATCTTTTGAATGAGTCTAAAACCTTGTTTTTAACCTTTTAAAATCTGTTTAAATGGTTGGTTTGTGAATCCAAGTATAATGAGTCAATATAATTTTCTTTTTAAATTTAACCAGCAAGATGAAGAGCAATTCAAATTTTTCTGTTAAGCGTGCACGAAGCGTTTGATTATTGCTTTCTTTCTGTGTACTCATTAGAGTACAGTTTCATCCTTTTTGTTACTTCCAACTGGGAAATTAACTTCTAAGATATTTACCATCAGTGCACGAGTGCAAGAAAAGAATTGCTTGCAGAAGGTTTTTTTTTTTTTTTTTAAAGGTGATTTCAGCACAATCTTTAGTTAGTATTTCCCCATTAAATGAGTGTTGGGAGCACTATCCACTTAAGAGAAACGAGGTGTTAACCAGGCAGTACAGGGTAAGTTGGGATGCATGCTGACAGCTCATAGCTTTCTGAGCAGTCCTTTGCCTTGGGTAGCTCCATACTCTCCTGCAGCTGTAACAGAATAAAAGTATGCTTGTGGATAGCTAACACCTAATACTGCACCTTCTACTAGGAGTTCACAGTCTAGTTCCTACATAGCACTTGGGACCATAAAGTGGTACTCTTCATGCAAGGTTCATGAAATTTGGGCTGCACAGATCCTGTTTGCATCTACAAAGATATCTGTGTTAAGCATTTCCTTGTAGTCATGTTAGTGCAATCTGCATTTTAGGGTGGAGGATGGGTTTGAAGGCGGCCGTATTCTTCCCTCATAGTAAACAATGTTTCCTGTTTAATCTGGTTAAGGACTGAAGTACTTGTCTCTTTATGCGTGTTCAGTTCAGTTCCAAATGCCCATCATACTTGAAACTCCTGATAAACTTCTGTCTATTAACATTTACACTATGTGGATTAAGGATGTAATTGCTTCTCTTGAGCTGCCATTGTTTGTTGGTTTCTGGCCATGCTGGATGTGAAACTTCAAGACAGCCCACTCTAAAATAACCCAAAAAGTAACTAGATACTTGGTTTTGTTTAGTTTTCACTGTTTAGCAATGGCTAAAAGCAAAGCCCAATTTTTATGTTGTTCTTTTAATTGCCTTTCTGAATATAAATAGATAGCACAAGTTTCATTCCTTGGTTATGTGTCAAGGTGACATTTATCTTGGTGAAAACATAGAGGAGTCAGCTTTGTTGTGGTAAGGAAGCCAAACAATTAACACTACATAGCTCTGGAGTGGCAAGAGGAAGGATGGAAATGAATTAAGCCTTTTCCTCTCCCCCCCCACCCCCCCGAATATTCTGATACCCTGTCAAATGATTGTTAATGAAAATTAATTTTGCTAGCATATTTTTTAACTATTCTGTAGTTAGTAATTTGGACAAAAATATATGTTTGTTGGGTAACAGGACCTATATGATACTTGCATATGTGATGAATTTATGCTTGTATGAACGTAACACGGGATCTAAAAATCAAAGCAGCACCATTAACAACTCCTCTCTGTCCAGTTCAGAACCAGGGATACTCCACTCCCATGCGGAGCTTCCATCACAGCACTGAGGGCTATAAACCCTCCTGTGAGGATGTAAGATATGGTGGAGGAGGTTAGGGGTTCCAGGCTGATGAACTGCCATTCTTGGCTATAAGCTGAGCCTAAACTCTGTCTTCCTGTTTGAATAAGAAAAATCTGGAGGTTGGTGGGGAACTTGCTGCAGTTAATTGAAAAAACCTTAATTTCACATCAGTGGGACTTGAAGCAGGTGTTGCTGGTGGGGTTTCTTTGGCAAAAAGGCCCTTCTGTGGTGTTCTTTCAAGATACTTCTGCAAAAGCAGGGCACCTCTGGCTGCATGTGACCCTTTTCATGTGCTAGTTTCTCTTTATCGTCAATAGTTAACAGCTCTTTGTGTTTGCTGCGTGCAGGGCTGCATGTGCAGTGCTGTTGCTGGCTGCCGAAGAGCAGATTTCCAACGAAGCCTTTGGGTGTGTGCTGAGAGCTCAGCGGCAGATGGGAAGTGCCTTTCCTGTGGAATTTAGCTTAAAATTGCCACACATAACATATTATTCTGCAGTTCAAAAATCTAGATTAGATTGTAAATGGTAAACCAGCTATTTAAAGTTTAAATCCAGAATCTTGTTGGATTGTATCTTTCTTTCCCAAGCTTGGTGCTGTCTATATTAAAGCAACTTCATGAAAATTTTACAAGAAAAAAAATGAAACAGTGTTTTGGTCATTAGGTGTGAGCCTGGGGTTGAAGTATTAGTGCATATTATTTCCTGTAAGTTCTCTGTTCGTGTATGGGTGTGTAAAGCTTTTTTTTCTTGAAATGCGGATGCATCTCTGGATGTGTCATCTGTCATGCTTAAAATGAATAGGCTTTTGAAACACATAGGGGTTTTTTAAATCATCATGTGTTTTTGTGTTTAATTAATCTTGTATCTAATCCCACAGTTGGTAATCTGTCAGATTTCTGTTGGACTTTATAGCCAGTTGATCAAAGAGAGATGGATAATATCTTAAGTCCCAAGGAAGTGCAAGCCTCGGACAAATCTTTATTCCTAATTTTAAAGAGTATTCCAGTACTGTGTCAGCTTTTGGCTATTTAGCAGTTAAAGTGTTTCCTCCCATTTTGATGGTGAATTGCTCTATCTGTTTAATTTTCATTGGATCATTTCCTGTCCACAAAAGACTTGTAACTTAATTCTCAGCCTTTCTAGTAAACACTCAATAGATAGGAAGTTAGAGCTTCATAATAGACCACATCCATGTGGAAATCTGTAAACATCCTTTTACATCCCTTTTTTTGGGAGATTTGTTCATTACTCATTCCTGCTGCACCACGTGCTGCCTGTGACAGCTCAGCTAGGCAGTGCTTGTGAAATTCAGCACCTTCTCACTTTGTCAACTCACCAAACTAAAGCTATACAGAGGTGTATCAGTTTGAACATTAACATGTTGTGGGTAGCCTAAAAAGCAAACAGAATAACCCAATAGGCATTTTTGATAGCTAAAGGAGAAGCTTTGCATAAACACAAAAATCAGCTACTGCCCTGGAAAGACTTCTGTTCCTTGTTACTGCTTTGCATAAAGTTAGTATTGGGAATGGGATAAGTTGATGACCATGGAGCAAATACCTGTAGTGAGAAACCTGACACATAGTACACTTTATGCTGAGCTAGCAGCCCTGACATAAGGTGATCAGAATATTTTCCTAGTTTACAGCTTGTTCTTCACACACTGAAGGATATCAGTCTTAACCGATTAGGACTTTGACTCGGGAAGTTTTGTGTATGAGGTTCTTGCCACAGTGGGATCCCTGTCCTGCTCCGTGACATGAGCTCCAGGAACCTCAGCGCAGCCGTGAGTAGCTCTGGGTCTAGGATCCCATGGCTGAGCAGCCTGCCTGCCTAGCAAATGTGGCACACCTGATCTTGGGCCAGAGGCAGAACGCAGCGCCGCAAAGTAGCTGGAGGACTCGTGCTTCCCTTCAGCCACGGCTTCTCTTTGGTTTTTGCCCCATTATACATCCCAGTCAGGAATACAGAAAAAAAATCTGACATCTGGTCAGTTGAATGTATCTCTTTATTGCTTATGGATCAAGATGAATAGAAATAACAGTGATCCAAATGAACTTTTTCTGTACCTTTTAGTATAATTTCTTATCCTTATTTTGCTCAGAAGTTGAGATTTATTTCCAAGGAATTCATATGTTTGTATGTGTACATAATATATTAATGCACCATCTGCTATCTCATAGTCACTGCCTTCATGACAATGGCTCCTAGGAGAGAGAGACAAAAGATTCTGTCTGAAGATGTTTGAATTAAGACTTTAAGGTCTAAGAACTGTGCGGGTCTTGGTTTCCAATTCCAGACTTATTTTCCTAATAAATTCCTAATTTATTTTCTAGCTAATTCAACAAAGTGATGGATGTTGAAGCTATTTTCACTAAGAAATCTCCAAATCCTGTCAGTTTGGAGGTGAAAGGTGTCTATTTCCTTTCTCCCATGACATTTAATCTCACTTAAGAGCCCATAAATAAGTGGCAGCCTTGGAGGTGGCTGATGTAATTTCTCTGGAGCCCAACAGCATTGCTCTTGAGACAGTCGCATCCCCTCAGCTCAGGGAACGGGGCCACTGCTTCTGCACCTCTCCTTTTTCACACCAGCCAAAAAGCAGAGTGTGCTGCCTTCATCCCAACTGAACTGAGATTGTGAATTCAAAGTGTCCAAGGCCTTGAGGAGAACTACTTCACTTCATCTGCTGAATTCATCTGATTTTTGAATTTATTTTTTTATTTGATTATTGCTTTTAATATCTGCATGATCCATAGGAAAACTGACAAGGACATCCTCTTGGGTCAGGAATTACTGTGCTCCTGCAATGCAAGCCAGAGGAGATAACTTCTTCAGCATATATGTCATAAAAATGAGGTTTCTTCAGAGAGAGCTCTCAAATCTCAGATCTCTCTGCTTTTCTGTTCTTCCTTTCCTGTTTCACTTTTGTGTTTGCACCTGGTACAAAATAATCTGTATTTCTGCATATTTGTGCTGTATTATTGGATGTTTGGGGAAATAGCAAGTATTCTTTTCCTAAAAGCTTTTGGACAGCTGGTATAAGGAAGGAAATGTCCTGATTCATGTGTTTGAATTATTGACACAGTCTCCAAATACCTGAGATTGCAAAGTGGGGAAAGCCTTTGCAGTGAGAACTGTCTCAATGAAAGTAATACTTCAGAGAGCTGATTTCTTCAGATAGATCCATGCAGATTCACAGCTATATACCCCTTTCTGACAGATCTAATGTTATTTATGAGTTAGGAGCTTGGTCTTTGAATTCTAACTGTCCTTTCCTTAAAGTTTGCTGTAATGCAGAGTGTCATGTTGTTTGTATTTATTAAGAATTAGAATTTTTCTCATGTTTTGTTCACTCCATGATCCAAAAGTAGTACAGCTAATTGGGTTTTTTTCCCCAGATATGTACCATTTTTATTCCTCTATGAATTAGCAGCCAAAGGCGATTCTGAAGGTCTCCCATTTCCTAGCCTCATTTGGAGCTAGGAAAAAGGAAGCAAATCTAAAGCTCACCCAGCTTTGCCACCATTCTTTTCTCTGATCTTGACAGTTCTCCACGTCCTGACAAATTCTTTCCTTAAAACACCCAGCCACGAATGCCCTTTTCCATTTACTTGAATGCTCCTACATATAATAAAAACTACATCAACGAGATCAGCATCCCATAATCAGAGTTAAACTAAACAACCAAAAATCCCCAACAAAATGAAAGCACCGAGAACTTTACTTACAAGAAGATTCCATGTTTATTTTTGATCTTGACTATAAATGACTTTGCAGTTTGTGTTTCATTCATCTATTAATAATCTGGCCAACTTCTGATGGACATCTAGTTGATTAGTATCCTGCGGTACCCAGGTAGTATCCTGTCCAGCAAAAGCTGGACACAGAGCTGTTACAGTAACCAAGGTCTTGTCCCTACTTGAAAATACTCCTGTGTCATTGCATGGTTTAGTAGAAGAGGTAGTGAACATGGGTTGGCCTGTTCCTGTATTGATTGTCAAGTCAAGGCTTCCATCAGTAGCTCTCAAGTCCAGCTGATGTGTTGCAATAGTAACATTCTGGCCAATGCCTACTCATGCTTAAAGATGCTCCTTCCTGTGTGGTAGCATTCACTGTGCACAAATCCATGGACCCTGATGGGGTCCATCCATGTGTGCTGAAAGAGCTGGCTGAGGCTGTTGCTGTTTGTTTGAAAAATCATGGGGGACAGGAGAGGTGCCTGATGACTGGAAGAAAGCCAGTGTCACTCCAGTCTTCAAAAAGGGCAAGAGGGAAGACCCAGGCAGCTACAGACTCGTCAGCCTCATGTCCATCCCTGGAAAGGTGATGGAGCAGCTCATTCTGGAGGCCATCTCCAACCATATGAAAGAAAAAAAGTTATCAGGAGTAGCCAACATGGATTTACCAAAGGGAAAGCCTGCTTGACTAATCTGATACCCCTCTATGAAGCCATGGCCAAATGGGTAGATGAAAGGAGAGCAGTGGATGTCATTTACCTTGACTTCAGTAAGGCTTTTGATACTGTCTCCCATAACATCCTCGTAGAAGAACTCAAGAAATGTGGCATAGGCAACTGGTCTGTGCGGTGGGTTGAAA
>JANHGN010001484.1:0-49069 GCA_024605025.1 Megaceryle maxima | reverse complement strand
AATATAAGAATATGAATGTGAATACTAATACTAATATAAAGTACACAAAGTTATACTCAGCCCACGGAGTGATCATGAGCTGCAGCCTCCTGGCAGAGAATGGTGGATGTCAAGTACTGTGAGCCCCACAGCTCCAGTGAAAGAGCAACAGTCACAGCACATAGGGTAGTAGGCCTTGGGAGCAGGATGATGGGTGACACCCTCCAGGAATGGTGACCACTGAGAAGAAGAGACCATCCCCAGCAAACTTTCAACTTTAAGGTTGGAGTGTGACATTTATGTATAGAATACTTCCATTGGCCAGCTTAGGTCAGCTGCCCTGGCTTTCACTCCTCCTGGCTTTAGCACCTGGCTAACTCAAGACTGGTAAAGACCTTGGTCATTATGGAGATGCTCATGGCTGGCCACAAATGAAAACAAAACATCTTACCAACTTCTCATTCTCAACTTACGAAGTTCTCATCGAATTGGGTGCTGCCATCTTCTCAAAAATGCAGCTTTCCTGGATAGAAAATTGATTCTATGATTCTATCCCAGTGAAACTAGGACAGCAAAGCAGACAGTTGCCATGGATGTGCCACAGAGATGGGCAATGGGGCTAGGTGCAGGATGGGACTCCAGCCAAGCCCTGGCTTCCTGGCAGCACTGGCTGCCAGCCTGCTCTCTTACCCTGCTGAAAAGGCCCAGGTTTGCTGCCTGCCTGCCCATGCTCTAGAGCTGACCTCTTTGCTCAGCACTCACTGGCCTGTTCTTGTTACAGCCCCTTCCACAGCTGTGTGCACAGTGGTGGTCAAGCAGCAGGCACATGGGTAGTAATGACAATCATGCATTTAATCACTGCCATGCTGTCCTCAGGACACTTCTAGAGCAGAGCCAGGTCAGGCTGGCCATGCTCTGGCACACTGCTTCTGCAAAGCAGTCTGACCCTGCTGGAACACACCACATGTGCCAATGTAGCCTGTGAGCCTGGCCGTCAGCCATAGCTCTTGGTTGTTGTTTCTACTGCTGATGCTGTGGGGCAGAGCAACAGTCTGTCCTGACATACACCCCAGCCCCAGCAAAGAGGACACCATCAACCAGTATATAGCATTTAGTATGAAGTATCTTTACTGACTGCTATGTAATCTGCACAGTCAGCACAGTCAGCAAAATTCTGTAGACACACATTATATTCTTCCTTTTATGAACTGAGACTGAGCCCATGAGCAAGTTCAAGGTTGGTTTTCCAGTGTGCCTTCTGCTGCAGGGAGCTGTGCCAGCAATACAGGACTTTGCTTTGCACCCTCATTTCCCAGTACAGATAAGCAGAGCTCCAAGAAAGTGGGATGCAGGTGCTTTTCCAGAAAGGGTCATTGCCCTGAGATGTGCATACAGGCTCCACACTGCAAGTTTCCAAGCTGAAGCTACTACACCCAGACAGGGACTGTAAGTTTGGGTTAGCTTCCCTGGCTCATGTGATGTGGCTCCACAAATATATCCTGCTCCTCACAGCTAGTGATTGAGCCTCTGTACCTCTGTGTTGTCTTTTCAGCTGTGGAAAGATTATATTTGCTGGTCATTGCATAGCCAGATGCACCATGCTGCTATGATACCCTTTGAATGCCCAGGAGGAGCAATTTCTGCAACCGCTGTTGTGTGGTGGATAACCTGGAGTTATCTCTTCATGGGGACCAGCCCCTGCTCAAACCCCGCCAACCTTGGTCCCTCACTAACCCTTCCTCCTCTAGTCTGCTTCTCCCCCATCCTCTGGCCCAAAACTGTCCAGGACCCACACCCAACTCTGACAGATGATCACTAGTGCTCGGCATTGGATTTTTTTTTCCTGCAGCACTTTCATTTACCTCCCCTAGTTCTGTGTGTCAGGGACACTCCTGACATCTCCAGGAAGTCTGTAGTGGTTGCTGGCAGTGCCTGTGCCAGCCCCTGCCAGGACCAGTGTTAGGTTAATGACTGGACCAGATGATCTTAAGGGTCTTTTACCATCTAGGAAATTCTGTGATTCTGTGATTCTGTGACCAGATGCTCTTCATAGGTTGGTCCTTTGCTCTTACTGCCAAAAACACAGGGGACAGAAGGGATTTGGATCATGCCAAATAGTTACCAATTATCCAAAACATTTGTTAGAAAGAAGCTGCTAAAAAAAGTTGTATTTACAAAGATGCTTAAGTCTCCTGTTCCTTTAGGTAAAAAATCTTAACCTTCTTAAGGCTTTTTCTAAAAAACTGTGTATTTTTATTTGACTTGATTTCTTTTCACATAAAATGTTTTTGTTTGTTTGTTTGTTTCCTGATCGTCTTCAGCTCAAGGGAACCACCTCCAGTAGGAAGGACACTGCTGCAGAGAAAACCTTGAAGGAGAAGTGAGATATTCTGTAGCACAGGCCTATACAAATGTTGTTCAAATGCATATATATGCTAAGAACAAATTACAGTAACATGCTGCAGATGTGAGTACTTTATATCTGCTTATAAAAGACTCCACTTTTTATTTATTGGCCATTTCAGGATTAGCCAGGGAAGGAAATGGGAAATTGTACTTGTTGGCATGTCCTGAAGGTGGCTGAGATGGTGAGGAGGAAATGAAACAGAGACCAGCTGAGAATAGCACCTTCCAGCCAAACCCCACAGGGTGGTTTTGGCCCATGGGAAGAGTGAGGCAGCTATTGATGACTCAGCATTCCTCAGATGGAAGTTTAGAACCAAATCAGCACAGTGGTGAGCATTTCTGTTCCTTCCTTCCATAATCACCAACCCTTGCCCAGCCATAAGCTCAGATGGAGGATCCCACTGTGGAGCTGAAGATGGTGATGGGCTCCCAGTTGCCTCAGACCACTGGTAACAAACACACCATATTGCCCCCAAAAGCCATCAGTTATGTGTCCCTCACCTCTCCAGTGAAGGTCACTGCTGTCCTGCATGTTGGGACATGTGGAAAAGAGGGTCAAGCACACTGCCTTCCTGCTGGAGGGGGTATTTCCCTCCAATACTAAATATGGGAGCAGACATAAAGTAACCCGCTTGCTTTTCACACAGTAAAGTCTGATGAAGGCTTTTCCTTAGCCTCCACTTACAGCTGCTTCCCTCCCACTGCTGGCAGATCCAGAGCTGGTGCAATGGGGAGGGCTGGCCTTTAACACCCCACTGCTTACTCCAAATGCTTACCTGTGAGTATGGCTTACCTCCATGGCTCTGTGCAGCACACAACAAGCAGTCACAACCAGATATTTATGTGGGATTTTATTTCCCTATACCAAATGAATGTTTTCCAAAACTCTGACCCTGCAATGCAGTATAATTTTTGGCAGGGCAGTGATCACTATGGCTGTGAGCTCCTAAATCCCTTACAGCAAGAAACAGAGAGGTGATCACATAGCTTCAGTGGCTTTTCTGCTAGCAGTATCAAGTCCCACCAAATCAACCTCCATGAGATGTCTGGGATGGTCTGACCACATCCATGCAGGATCCAGGCCTCCTCCCTGGGGTGCATCCCCAGCTTCAAGCCATCAGAGCCTGGGGCTGTAGCAGGAGCTGCTTCCTTACAGCAAAAAGCTGGATTTAAATTAAGTTACATTTCTTTCATTGCTTCTTGGCTCCGGCCTTTAAAAGTTCAAACTGGTTTTGTTTTTTTTCTCGTGTTAGTCATGCACACAGATTGGGAGCCTAACCTGTAATTCTGGATTTACTGCTCCTATAAAACATTCACACTGTGCTCTTCTAAACCAGGAGCAGAAACCTTTAATTTAATTCCACTAGAGGAGTTTAATCTAGGACTGTGACATTTTAATTACTTAGTAATGCATATTTAACATTTAGCTGTACACATCCAAAATTAAACCAAGAGAAGGAAAAATGTTGTATATAAGCAACTACAAGGAATTTATTTAAAGCCAGTAAAAGCTGTAAATTTAGAACCAAGATCTAAACTAAGACCTTACAGTAACTCTTTTTGCCTGTTAGGCTGCTCTGTTCAAAACAAAATGTCTGAGATGTTAATTTCTCACTAGTTTTGAATTCTTGGCTGACAAGGAGCAGAAAAGCCTAAAATATTGAAAATTTCCCCAAGACAATAAAAACAACTCTATGGGATGCTGGTACTAGTCTGGAGCACACAGATGTTACTCATCCCCAGGGGTTCATTGCAGCGATACAGGAAACCACTCAGGTTTGTTCCCATCACTGGTGAGAGCCAGGTGTGCTGGTTTTCAGCCTAGCAGTCCATAAAATAAGGGATAATATGCTGCTAGTTTTGCCTCTCAGACAAAGAACATAGGCTTGTTGTTTCCCGCTTTGGCTTTATCTCCTGGTATTTATAGGTTTTCTCTTGGTCTTCAGTGAGGCTGTGAGTTCCTTAGGGCAGGGTGTTTCTTGTTGTCCCAGGCTTGTGCAGATGCTGGTCCAGCAAGGCTGCTCATCTAGAGCTTGGCATTGCCATGCTGCAGTACGTGAAGTGCTTGATGACGTGGCTTTCTTGAATAACTGCATCATTAAGAAATATCTTCAATTTTATATTCTTTAACATTGATGTTTTTTGCATTCCTATAGATGGTTGTTTATTGCCTGCTGCCAGAGAGATTTTTGCTCCTCTGTAAAAGTAAGCACAATAAATCAGGCTCTTTTTATCACAGGCTCAAAAGTTCCTGGAGCAGTTTCAGCCCCCCCAGACCCACAGCATGACTCTTAAGTGGCAGAAAAGAAAATCAGACTTTCCCAGTAAACCCATGCTTCTATGCAAAACTTATTGCTGGATATGGTTTGGTTTCATTTCCATGGAAGTTGGTACTGGGGATCCCCAGCCTTTGGCTTAGCCCCTCCAAACAGAGTATCGCATGGGAAGCAGAGATGCAGTCCTGGCCTCAGAGAGACCATGCCAAGTGGGCTGGACTGCTGGGTGAGCAGGGGAGATTTGATGAGCAGCAAAGTCATAAAGGGCTGCAGCAGTCTGGAAGCTGCCCTGTGAAGGCAGAGAGATTTGGAGCTTCCTGGCTTGTGTTTACACACACACAGTGGCCCACCATGTGCAGGGCACAGCTTGTGCACTTCCTAAATATCTCCAGGTTTATTATAATTATTACCTTTTAATTAATGCAGGAAATTAAAGGATATGAGAATGAAAGGGCAGGTATCAACAAAGGAGCTACTTTGTTGTTTCTCACTCAGAGCACAGCAGGTACCCAGAGCTGCTGGATAAGCCACAACAATATCAACTCAACAGTAGAGTGTTGGAACTGCTTTTACAAATAACTACTGGAGTCTTCATTAACTTCCACTGCAGATATCAACACCTGTAGAAGGAGAGAGATTCATCCCCACTGATGATACATTATCTGCTAGAAATGGAGATGTAAGTCAAATACTACTAGCTTTGACTAAGAATAAAACATATATGCCCCATAGTGCTCTTTTAAAGCTCAGATGTGATGGTTGTGCTAAACTCACTGCCCCTGAGATAGGCAGTCTGCTCTCCTGGCTGTCAGAGCATATGAAGCTGTTTAATGTGGTACTCACCAGTCTTTAGAGGAAAAGTAAATACTGACTCTCACAAAATATAATAGCATATCAACATATGATAACCTGATTCTCATTTACTTAATGTTCATGCTATTAATAGCAGATATTGACCCAAATGCAGGAATAGCCTTATCCAATTATTCTGTCTTCTAACATTAATCCTGATCAGTTTTGTGGTCATGTTCAGAAATCTCCCTTGGGTATGTTTCCTGGACACTATTAAACAAATAAATTGCTTCTGATGGCTATAATTAAAGAAATATATTCAGCAGCAAAGGGGTATAAATGCAATTGTACATCAGGAAATTGCCGCACCCTGTGTTATCCTTCAAATAGAGCACAAAAGCAGAATAAGACACTAGTAAGGAAAAAGCAGAAAAAAAAGAATGAGATTAAACACAGACTAGCTGCAGTGCAGTCTCCGGGGTGCCCTGGAGTTACCACAGCAATTACTTCACTCATCTGGGAGGGCTCCGGCTCATTTGACCCCAGCACCTCTGCTTTCCACTGCTGTTATTCCAGCTTTTACTGCCACCCTTCATGAATACCTCTCTGCCACCACTTGCTTTTTTTTCTGCCTGTCTCTGTCCTCTGCCAACATCGCTTCTTGCACCATAGGGTACAGCTCATCACAGGAACAGGGCAGGTGATTCAATGAGTGGTGTTCTTTTTTGGTAGATTCTTCCCATTAAAGCTCAAAAGGCCCATTTCAAACTATACTTCCACATCTGGCCAGCCAGGTTCACAAATATTCACCATGTGTTCTTCATGGGTACTGGAGGGAGCAGAAATGGGCTATTTAATTTCATCAGGGATCTGGAATCCATCAAGAGAAAAAGCAGCAGAACAAGGCCCTAGAAGTAAATAGTAATTATCATTAAAAACATAGATATATATATAAACTGAGGTTAAACTCTAAGGTTGAGACAGAAAACCACGAAAGCAGAATTCAAAGTTGGGCTGCCATGGCAACCCTGACTCATGCCATAGTGCTCAGGCATTACAGCATTTCCCTCAGACCTCCCAGCAAATGCCAATGTTTATTCTGTATCATATGGACATTTTATGGACAGGTAACGGAGTTGCTGGAGAAAGCAGCTGTTGCATTGTGGAAGAGGATGTAAGTAATGAAGGAAGAAGTGGAAACTCAGTCCTGGATGGTGCAAATAACCACACCAGTGAATCGGGCTCACAAGTGAGATCACACACGAACTCCTGAGCCTACAGCCCCAGAAGGCCATGGGACCATTAGAAGCCAGTCAGGTAAACAAAAGTTTTAGCAGTGAAACTTGGAATACTGAAATCCCAGCTGCAAGCCCTGAATAGGAGCCAGCTCCAGCACTGGTACTACCCACAGAACTACTAACTTCCAGCTCCTGCTCTGCCCAGCAAATACCACTGTGCGACAAAACACCTTTATTTTTCTCTAAGTAAAATTTTTTACAGTCATTCTTCTCTTAGTGCAAACGAGTCCTGTTAGAAACTGTTCTGTGGAGGAATGGAGTCTAAACCAGGGACCAATAGCTGATAAAATTTCAGTTAAAAACAGTTTGACCTGTTTGCTGTAGCTCAAGAGAGTCTGGGTTCTCCCTGAGCCACATCAGAAAGGCAGCATCCAGGCAAGTGGCTGTGGGTTATTAAACACAGGCATGATGAGCAGGAGCCAGAAAAGTTTTCTTAATCCTGACTGGCTTTGTGTTAATGACATATAAAAAGTTATAACTTCCAGACACCACAGTATTTTGTGGTGTTATTACATCTTTAGAAATCTAGCTGAATTTTGTGAGCATTTTTAGAATGCAGCCATTTTGGTGTTAATTTAGGTCTAATACAGAAAATGTATGCAAAGTAATCCCTTCACTGTAATGTTATTACCATTTCTATTTCTACTTTCCTTTCAAATGTAAGTGTTCTGTAGAGCCATGTTAGTAAAAGCTATGTATTTGTTTCTCATTCAACACTTACATTGGTTTTGGATTTTTTTTTTTAAATCTTCACAAGTAGCAAATTACCTTTTCAAACCTGACAAAATTCAGTTCAAAGTAAGCCGCTCACAATTCTTCCTTACAAGAACAGCAAATGCACCCACTTTTAGTGTGCATTCCTTTGATCGTGACTTTCAGGGAGCTGCAATGAAGAACAGAAGTGGATCTCCAGAGGAAAGCATAACTCACAGCTCTATTATACAGTGATACACAAACTCTGATTCATAAGCTAGCTTTTAGGCATTTAGAAACAGAGCACAGAGAAAACAAAAATGTAACAATCATATATAGAAGCATACACAACCACTGAGCATCTTCAGACAAAAATAAACCATGGAAATTTAGAGGACAGAGCATTTGCATTGGCAAAGGCTGAGACACAACTCATCTGCACATGTAGAAATTGTCAGCATGCCAGGAAGAATGAATAAAGAGCATGTCTGTGTAACTAAATTGCTTTATTTGTGAGAGAGATGATGTAGTGCAAGTCAGAGCAGCAGGACAATTCTTTGAGTACAAATTCAAGCATAGTCTGAGTCTGGGGAGGGCATCTTGAGAGACAGATGGGCCTTTCCCAACCGTTTCTTACTCCGTTCAGCAGGCACCAAGTCTGCACCTCACCTTTGATTTAGTAGCTGCACTCTGTCCTTTTTCACACTTTGTGTAGCTCCCCATAAAAATAACAAAGCTAATTCACTTCCAACAAATCAGTTTGATGCTCTAGTTCTGGAAGCAGGAAAATGTCCCCAGCACTGCCAGTTTTGCTCAGGCTATCCTGGCTCCTCATTGTAATGGACCAGCCATCGCTGCTAAGCTCCAGGCACCAACTAACTCCCTATGCCTGTGGGATGGAGACAGGGTCCAGTCTGGGCTCACCTGTGCTGGGAACAAAAAGGCACCAATCTCCCAGTGGACATTAACCCCTCTTCCTCGCACTTCTCAGGCCACAGGAAGGAGACTCCCTGCTGTGTTTTCCAACAGTGGGACTGGCCATTGCAGAGAAAAAGCAAGCCAGCAACTCCAACTACATTAAAAATACCTCACTGAGCACCTCCAGGCATGGGATGTGCAGCCAGGTAAGGAGGGATGTTGCAGCCCTGACTGGCTGCTTTTCTCCTTGTGGCTGCAGGGCAGTGCTGGAACTGCTGAGGAATCTGAAAAGTTGTATCACGGGAAAGTCTCATGACCTATCAACAGTCATCTATGCCTCAGTTATGTCCTTACGAGACATGACTTCTCTGATCCTGTCATCCTGAGATTACATTCCTGAGATTAAAGGGAAATCTGCTTTTCCTGAAGACCTGCTACTTGATCAGGGCTGCAAACAGAAGAAAACCTTCACCAGAGAAGGATTGCTGCAGCCTGTCTCACTCACACAGTTCAGAGAGAGCCTGAATTCTCCAATATAACCATTTTTGCAAAGTCTGTCTATGTCACAACACCTATCCTCTTAATCACAGCAGGAAAAGACTATCCAGACCATTCAGGGAAATTATTTTCTGCGTTTGTATTTCACAGCTATGTGGGATATTTTCTTCCCTCTAGTGTGCCTGGTGCTGAGCACTTCCAATGCTCCCAGAAAGGAAAGGTTATAGCACCACATGCTCTCTGCCAGTCTCATAACCTGCATGAATATAAACCTGTTTCATTGCTGCTGGTGTAAACAGCCCAGGCTCAGGTCTTGCAGCATGACTTAGTGATCAGCAGCTGGCAAATGCTACCATCTCTGTTGCCACACCTGTCGCACACAATAGCAGCCACAGCCAATGTTGTCACATCTCTCTCCCTTACCACATTAGTCTTGATCTATTTTTGTCAGGGTGATTGCAGTGATCTGATTTGGTATTTATGGGGAGGTTTGTCACTGTTGTTACTTGGATGCTGGGGAGGGCTGTGTGGGAGCACTTAGATGGGTACAGAGCATTTCCCAGTGCAGGCTTTCCACTCCTATGTACCTGGAAGCAGATGCTGAACCACATTCCGTCAGCTGCCCCTGTTTTTGCAATTCTCAGCATGTTACTTCACTCCCTTGCAGGATGATTTGAGCTCCTCTCATAGCATTTGGCTCACAGGTATCCTCCCTCTCTCCTCCAGTTTCCCCTGGTTCCTCTCATTGCTGTCACTCTCCCAAAGCTGCTTATCCCTCCTCACCCTCTGGTGACCCTCCTAGAACTCTGGCACTGTTTTGACTGCTGGCAATTTCTGGAGGCTCTGTAACATCTTTCAGCAATGGGGTATATCAGTGTGCTGGGGTAACACCAGAGAGCAGTGTAACTACTGGGCCTCCACCTGGGACCAAGACAAGGGAGAAAGCAAGGAAAAGTAAAAGGAGATACAAGTGATGGAAATCTAGACCAAAACACACAAGCACCTCTAAACATGAGCTCTGTCCAACCACTCAAGCTGTGCACAAGCAGTGGCTGGGTGGTCATAGCTGGGTCACAGCTCCTCATGCCTCAGCCTCTGCTTCATCCTGCATCATCCTGCCTTCCTTCCCAGCATGCATTCTTGGCATGTCAGCTCTAACAGCATGTGTCAGGCATCTGTGTTTGCATACCTTTGCATGCACATGTCTGTGTGTGCCCCTATGCATCCTACACACCAGTACAGGATGATATTTATTGATGCAGAAGCCACAGGATACTTAATAAGGACAGGGCCAGTCTGTTGTTAGCTCTGTGCGTAGTCAAACCTTATCCTATGTGACTGTCATGTGCACAAAGCTGCCTGTGCAAGACCCATCAAACCTCCCAGAGACCCCTCTCTCTGGGACAGCACAAGGATCGGGTGCCACCACAAGACACCTGCAGTGGTGGGTGCCAGGGAAGCTGTCCAAGGGGTGGTGATGAGTCAGCAGCAGTTTGCAGCGCTGGCAGAAGCAGTTCTCACAAAGAGAAAACAGAAATTATGATTTACATCGATGGGCTGTCAAACGAGTTTGCAAAGATAGATGCAGCTGCGTGTGTGCTCAAGGTATGCAGCTTTTCCTGTTTTCCTGCTCCTCTTAGACCAGCACAGGCTTGGTGCTTAGGACTTTAAATCAGAGGGAATCACCCTCTCTCATCTGACCGTTAATGCCATTCCCAAGCCACTCCACAGCTCCACATAGTCATCACTGCCGGTTATCTTTGTCTCTCCTCACCAAACCCAGGGGAGCCGTTGTCACACAGATAAGCATCTCCAAGCCCTGGGGTGAAATGCAGGAGACCTTTTTGTGATTCTTGGTTCAGCCACACGTTTTGGGTTGGACTTTGACCCTCCTCTCCCCATGGGTGATGCAGGACCAGCAGCTTTCCGGCACAACTCTCCCTTGCCTCTCCTTGCACCCAGGGCTGTGCCGCAGGAGGGCGGCAGTTCCAAGTTCTCTGTAAACATATTTCTTGCCCCTTTTTTTAATGCAATGATAAAAAATAATTTTGCTTTAAGAGCTTATGTCCCTAGGTAACCAGACAAATCAGGATACTGGTAATATTTTGCAGAGGCTGCAAATCTACCCTTTATCTGTCTGCAGTGAGTATATTAAGATTTAGTGGGAGCAAGACCTATCTGCCAACATCAGCACTGCTAGCAAATGAGATAGAAAGCAACTGAGAAGGTACTCCAGTGCTTTCTGGGTCTCTGAACTAGAAAAGAAGCAGCAGCACACTCACTTAAGCAGATGCAACCCCTCATGCTAGAAGTCAGCCTGTCAATGGCAAAAGCCTGGGAAATTTCCACATCAGTGGTGATTTTGGTAGGATTCTCCTCCTGACACCACAGGGTGCTCAGAACAAGCTGACACGTGACCTCTGATTCACAGGAGTCCTGGGGGAAGTTCACTTCTAAGCCAAAGAAAATAATAACTATCATCACCTAGTCAGGAACAGAGCAGGCATTTAGGACCTTCAGCGACCAGGTCCAGGGCTCAGCCATGGGATACTGGGTAAGCACTGTGACCACTCTGTGCTTGCTTGGTTGTGAAATGTGGGGACTATCTGTTGAGCAGTACACAGACAGAACTGGGCCAGGGGCAATGTTTGGTATAAGTCTGAGGATTTAACAGCCTAGTCCTTACAGAGCAGTCCCTCCAAGCCAAAGCATGCCACTTCCACAGCAAGGTGAGACAAGCCCTGGCTAGCTGCCCTAGCTGCCCCTCACTGTTGCCCTGGTGCTTAGCCCTGCCTGCAGCCTGGGAAAGGGTTGTACCAATCCTGAGGAGAAAACGTGCGGCTCATACGTAAACACTAATTATAACCTTTATCATCTGTCTCTGGAAACTTAGTCCCTGTTACACCAAATCTTCTTCTTGCTGATCTCTTCAAACTGCAAAGGTAACATCAGGCAGCCCTGGTGAGGCTTTGCAAAGCCCCAGCAACACCCTGCAAAGTCAGGAGCCAGTGTAACCCCAAGGGTACCTGCCAGACAGCACTAACACCTTCTTGTTCAGTGGGTTTCCTGATGGTTAGATGGTGGTCACAACCCTCCTGGTCTGGGAGTTTTACCAATCTCTGAGAAGCCACTCCAATGCCAAAGGCAAGTGTGTTTGGAGAGGGAAGGTCAAGATCACTACAGTTAAGCTGAATTTTAATCATCATGTAGACCTGACTAAATGTCAGTATTGGGCTTTTAGTTGAATGTTTCTTAATTCTGCAACTATATAATTTCCTTTGCCTGAAAACCATGAAGTCGTGCAGCTGCTGTCAGTTACTGACAAACCTATAAACAATTCAAGATGCTTTCAACAGCATTTTTTTCCAGTTTCTAGAGCTGCCTGCCTTCCCAGATAAGGTTGCATCATTGCTGTCTTTAATAATTTGAGACCATTTTACTTACTCTAATGCAATCATCATGTTTGGCTGTCAGAGATGGAACAGTGAACAGTAAAACACAAGTCAGTAATTTTCTGTACTTTTTTTTCTGTAATTTGTGAAAAGTCTTCAACATTAAGAGGTTAAGGTGTACGCTCTGCTCATATTTCCTTATTTTTAAGAGGAATCTGAATAGTTTATGTGTTTCCAATTCATCTGCTTCCTGTTGTCCCTGCTGGTTTGGCTGAGAAGCTTCATGATTTTTTAAGGGAACTGGAGGATGTGGCCCCACACCACATGCATAGTCAAGGGCAGGTGCGTGTGTGTGCGCCTGTGTATGCACAAGCACCTCTACATCAACCAGTTTGACAATGGCAGCTATCTCATATTATGCTTTTACCCCTTCTACAGAAATGGTTGCACATACAGAGAGCTCTAGATTGTGACATTGCCTTAGAAAGCCCTGTTCTTGTTAAAAGTCAGAGAAGACTCAGAAAAAGAGATGTAGCCCAAGTAAAGGTGTCAGAGATCAAAAGGGACAGGTCAACACAGAAGAGTGTCGAGGGAAGCCTAAAATCACAATCAACTTGTCATCATCCCACATATCAATGGAGGAAACTGCTTTGGCTCAGACACAAGTAATTGTCGCTGTGCACATATTAAAAGGAAAAGTATTTCAGGTTGCAAAGGGAAGCCTCCTTCCTCCGTGAGTTATTGCCATCTGATCATTCATAATTTGATGGGAGAAGAAAACTGATTAGAAGATCAGATGAAAAGTTATTAGGAAAATACAAGGAAAGACAAATAAGGAACACTGTAATTTAATTCCTGCTACCTGTTTCAAACATTCATTACAGAAATTAATGAAAAAAAATCCTTTAAAAAATTCTTAGCAATTCATCTAATAGAGTATCTTAATTCTCTGTCATCTGATTTCCACGGTTACCTTCACTCTGGTCTCACTCTATGGCCAGACTGATAGGGAAAAATCGGACTCTCTCCTTTCTTCTTTTCCATTGTTTATTTGCTTGCCTTTATTATCCAAGTGTTTTGTCAGTCTTAAAGAGCAGGGATAAAGAGTTACATCTGATTATCGACCTCAGCTTGAGCATTACTTGAAAGGTCCGTCAGTACAGTTTTGGTTGGGCAACCTCCCTGAAAGAGCAATCGTAAGACTAGGACAAGTGCTGCAGAGCCAGCGCTGCCCCGTCCGCCACAGCCGCTGGGCGGGAAAGACTGTCACCGCCCCGCCGGGGGCTGCGTGGCTCCCGTCCCGAGGGGTGCGGCGCGGGGGCGCTGCTGCCGGCCCGGGGCTGCCCCCGGCGGTGCTGCCCAGGTGCACGAGATGAGCCCAGGCTCACGCGCAGTCCCGAGCAAAACGCGCGCCTCTGACAGCTTCTCCGCCAGGTGGCGTCGCAACTGGAGCCCGGCGGGGCAAGTCCGGCCGCGGGGTCCCTCCCTCCTCTCTCCGCTCGCACTTCCGCCCGGCAGGGGGCGGGGTTGGCGCTGCTCTCGCGAGAGCGGCGCGCTCCCCGCCCGCCCGCCGGCCCGTCCTGCCCTGAGGTGGCGGTGGCCGCCCTGCGCTGCGCTCCGCCGCCGGCAGCTGGGCCCGGCCTGGCCCGGCTCCGCTCGGCTTGGCGCCGTCATGGCTTCCGATAGCGACACCGAGGAGTTTTACGACGCGCCCGAGGACGTGCACCTGGCGGGCATCTCCCCCGCGCCGTGAGTTCGCCGAGGCCGCTGACCTGCCCTCCTCTACCCTGCCCTGCCCTGCCCTGCCCTGCCCTGATCTCCCTCAGCGCGGCCCTAAGAAAAGGCGGCCGCCCCCCACTTCCGGCCCTTGGGGAGCTCCAGCGGGGAGGGAGGGAATGGGGGTCTGCCCCTGGTCCTGCCTGAAAACGCCCGGGGAGCGGGGTCCTGTCCACGGGCAGGCGGGGATGTGCTCTGCGGTTGGGTTGGTTGAGCGAGTGCCAATTCTGAAAGTCGAGAGGATGTGAAGATATCGAACAATTTTTGATGTATTTTCTAAGGCTTGTGGGGATGGCAGTAGCCATTATCTTGATGAGATCATATCTGCCTTCCTCGGGCAGGCAACACGTAGCTTTTAGAAAAGACGTGTGGAGATCGAATTGGGATCGACAGAACTAATCCCTGAAATATGATGAAAGGAACATTTTCTGAGGAAGGAGAGTGAGCCTCTTCAGCAACAGGCTAACTGTTGCTGCCTGTAAAACAGCTAGTGTGCCTTGTCATTTATTTTTACTGGTGTTGCTTTGATGCTTCTTGTATTTAGCCAGTGTAAGTTTTAACAGCATTTTGTAATGTAGATTTCTGGTGCTGTTATCTCTAACTGTGTCACTATATTGATGATGCTAGTCAAATAAGCTGTCTCTTTTAAAATTGTAAATATCTCTTTCTGGCTGCATGCTAAAGCAGGTTACAGCTTGTATCAGTTCTGTTTTTCATGTAGTTTGGACCATTATTTGACCTTGCAGGATGAGGTTTCATGTAGCTTGTTCAAAGAGCAGTAGGATATGGATTGCAGGATCCATTCATTTGAAGCTTTAATAATTGACCAAAGGCTTGTTTTGATGTGGGTGTCAGTGGTCACTGGTTGCCTAGAACAAAGGAAAGACTAGATCTGTTTTCACCCACAGATACTGTATCAAAGCTTTTCTGAAATTGGCTTTTTACATAACCTGGCGAAAAGCACATCTTGGCATACAGTTCTGCAAGATGTGGTAAGCCAAATTAACATTGCTTTTGCTGAAATGAGGTTTTGCCTCAGCGGCTTATCTTGCTCTAGTGCTAGTGATGGTCAAGCTCTTCTATGAGTTGCTTTAACTGGAAGTAATTGAAACCAGCTGAAAACTAGAAACAGCAAAAACTATTCAGTTTAAACCAGCTGGAACCTGGCAGGATGGGGACAGAAGAGGGTGAAGGTGTGGGATTTTCAAAGCTAGAAGCCATAGACAAGAAAGGGGAACTAGAACTTTTTGGTAGAAGTAAACCATAAAAGGTAGGATGTACAGATGGGCCAGATAATGCCATATGTCCTGACTTTGCAGGTTTCCACCACCTGTGTCTCAGCAGACCTTGATAATATGAAGTCACTCATTAAGGATTGAAATACAAGATGCTTTTAACTTTTCTGATGCTCTTCCATAACCCAAGGATACATCAAATCAGTAGAATTCTGTCAGCTTGAGTCAAGTAAAGAGGTGATCTCCAAGGGCTTAGTTTGCAATACAGAAACTGAATCTGTAATTCAGTCTAGTATTGAATCTGTTATAATAATATGGAGAATATTTTCTTTAAATAAGCTTTGATATTTCTTAAAAGCTAATTTCACATTTACAACGGACACTTCTTGGAAGCAGACTTGCAAATTGTAGTTTTGAGACACATGCATGCGTAATAGCATTGAATTGAGATCCACAAAAAGAAATCAAAACCTTCTCATGGGAGAAAGGGCAATTGAAAAGAAGTGCGCATTGCCCTGTGGAGTTTGAGGCATTTCCTTGTGTTCTGATGATCAGCAAAAACACTTGGGGATCCTTTTTACAGCATACACTATAGCCATTTTTAGCAAAGTGATGTGGATGTGTTTGCCCTCATTAAAAATGTGGGGTTTGTAACTTCATCCCCTCTCTCCCATGTTCTACATGGGAAAGTTTAATAGCTGCTGATAGAGTTTGAAAGTGGTGGCAACTGTTTATAAAAACTTACTGACATCATAGCTATTTAATTAATTCTCTCATGATGTGCAAGAATGAAGCTTTGAACTTGGATGTAAGCTCCCAGTGCCTGCTTTAAGTTGATAGGTACTGATGTGTAAGCCCACTGCTTAACAGTAGCACCATATCGGCATCCTCAAATACATATATAACTGTGCTCTTTAATAATTAGCAGAAATTACAGAACTTGTTACAAAATGTTTCTTTCAGATGACAGGGGACTGAGATAGCTCTCCTAGATTGATGACTTCTGTAAGGTGAAGTGTGTTTGAACCAGATGTTTGGACATGACTTCATCCCCTCTGGCTAGGCCTGTATGCTTCACTTATTTTGTAGATCTTGTCTTTTAGGTGTAATTCTACTTTTAACAGGAGAGTGTCCATCTGTTGGATAACTAGGTTCCAAACAAAGTCTGTCTCTGTATGCTTTCCTAGACCCTAGAAAAAAAATCCAAGTTCCTTTTTAGACTTGCAAGTGAAGGCATGTATAGTGTAGCCAGAGGAGTGGAGAGGGAGAGGTAGTGTGACAGAAGATGCTCGTATTTAACTTCTGTCACTCTGCTTTCAAAAGGCTATAACCCCAGAAGAGATTTAGAAGACCCTGAAATTTAGAGGCATGAACTGTCCTGTGGTGGATGTCAGCTTCAAGAGAAGGAAAATATGATGTAAGGTGCACTTGTGTGGATGCAGGCATGTGACAGACCCTCTTATATTTTATTCATAAGAAAAGTGATCCACCCACTCTGAAATCAAGAACTGCCAAACCTAATAGTTTGAACATCATATGCTTAACAGTAAGGGGCAAGTTTGTTCCTA
This sequence comes from Megaceryle maxima, assembly GCA_024605025.1. Lineage (NCBI taxonomy): Eukaryota > Metazoa > Chordata > Aves > Coraciiformes > Cerylidae > Megaceryle > Megaceryle maxima. The sequence continues at coordinate 32,238 of JANHGN010001484.1, read as the reverse complement.
GTATACTCTTATGCTAAAAAATTGTTATGAGAAACCAAACAAAAGGTAATTGTTTCAAGAGATGGTGTAGATGATGAGAAATGGTACCTTAATTTAAGTTCTTGAACTCCAGTGGTCCTGTCTTTTCGAAGTTGCTTCAGTGCTTTTCCTGAAGAATCTAGTTTTCTTCTATGTAGGAAGCTAGCTAATGTTAAGTTGTGCCCTGTTGAGACATGGGACATACTTTAGTATGACTTTATTGTTTGTATTTTAGCCAACATGGAAAACTGCAGCAAACAGATGGAGTGTGAACTGTTAGCTGCTACTGTAGTGACTTGCATCACTGCAGACAAATCTCTATGTTCTGAATTAACTCAAGATCCAAAAACGTTTTGCAAGGGCAGCTCAAGCAGTGCATTGCCGTAATGAATCCTTGTGGTTTTGAAGGTGTGGACTGCCACAGAAAGCTGCAGTAAGAATAATTGTAGCTTCCAGGCTAGCCATAGGTTAGAGGGAGGAAACTCTTGTGTCTCTGCAAGCTGAAGGACAGCAGTAAGTACAGTTACTGGGCTGTTTGTCAAACCTGTATGTTCTGTACAGTGTGCTGTTACTATACAAACACTTTAAACCTCTTTCCATCTGCCTGTTAGCACACCTGCTTTGTAACAAACAATGTACATCCTCCCAGGAAGGCAGGCAGCACACTTCAGGGAATTGACCGAGGCCAGTCATTCACATCATTGCTTTTTTGTGTGTGTGGGTTTGGTTGTAGGTTTTTTTGGTGGTGTTTTTTTTGGTGTGTTTTGTTTTTGTTTTTTGGGTTTTTTTAAGGACTAAATCTTTTGTTTTCTGTCACAAAACTTAGCAACAGCATGTTGAAAATGTGAAGCATATTCCATATAAGTACTAGACCGGAGCTACCTCATAGTGGGAATGGCAGCTTCCTATAGTCTGGTCAGTATGAGGATTAATTTGACAGCTGAATAAATAATAAAAGTTCTTCATGAGTTTACTTGACTTGCAGATTAGTTGGAGAACTTGTTGTGTTTGTGCAGTTGAAAAGGGATTTTTTTTTTTTTTTCTTAGAATCTTGCTTAATCCTTACAGGTAACCTTGAACCCCTCCTTTGTTAAACTGCTATTACAATGGTATCATGTAAGAAAACAATTTAGAAGTATTTTATGTGAAATGCAATCTACAGGATCTATTGTTACAAGTTTTTAAATCCCACTATTTACTAAATGACCATACTAGACAACAAAACGAAGCTTTTGCCTTATGTTTTCTGTGGCATATGTCATGTTGTGCATGATAACCCTGTAAGAGCTATAGACCTTTCAAAGCAAAATCAATGTTTTTTCATTGGATTGATGTTCATATAAATTTTCTCAGACACTTTTGCCACTGTATATACTTTCTAAAGTTGCAGGCATTTCAGATACTGCATCCATAAGGTCAAGAGTTTTAAAATAAAACTGGAGAGTGGGGAGAGAAACCTAGTAACTTCAGGTGGTTGGGAAGGCAAGACCATTCCAGTGTAATGTTGAACTACAAGAGATTTTGGTTATCAGATGTACTCAGTGAGTGAGTTTGTCTTTTATAAATGTAATAGTACATACGCAGCAATTAATCTTAACTAAGGGAATGATGGTGTTTATAAATACAGTCTCAGGCAAGCAAATTTATTTTGCTGTTATAAAGGGATCTGAAAGAGGGGTCACTGTCAAATGGTTGTGGCAGCTTTGCAATGTTTTAAAAGCATGTAATTTCAATGATAAAGCTTCACCTTAATGTGGGACGTGTATGTGTTCTATATCAAGCTGTAAGCACTATGTTATAGGAGAATACACTGTATTATGCAGAATACACCTGCTAGCTCTAACTTTTATGCCATGAGCAGCTTTATCACTTGAACATTGGGAAATAACCTGTTTTAGTTTGAGCATGGATTTTCCACAGAGCTAATTGGCTAAAGAAGTCTGAAAGGGTATCAATTGTTTTGAACCTTGTATTTGTGTTACCAATGGAGGAATGATTTGCCTGTACCAGAAGTGATGTGCTACTTGGTGGGAAGTGTCACAGTAGAAAATGAAAGTACCTGTTTCCATGGGTATGATAGGACCCTACACCTTGCTAAAGCCTATGTATTAATGGTGTAATTATAAATATATTTCATTGTTAAATTCATCTTGTGGATTTAATGAACTGACACACATTCCTGCCACTATTTCTAAGGAAAATACAAGAGTTGATGGTGGAACTGAACATCTTTCAGTAGCCAGAAATTCAATGCAGACTGTGGCCTTTCCTGGCAATATGTTTTGGAAGACAAAATATATATTTGTTTCTCAGGTCAAAATACAGTTTTTCCTCTTTTTTGCACATTGGTGTTAGCTCCTTCTAGGAGCATTATACTTCAAAACAGTGTGATGATTAGTGTGCATTTTAAGTGTCAATGTATGGACAGAAGCATCTAGGTTTAAGGTGTTAAATTATAAATGTTAAATATATAAATGTCAGTCCAATCCACTGTACTTTCTTGTTTACTTTGCTGTACAAATGCGATCTTTTCTTTTTGAGAATGAAATTTTGGAGGCAGAAGAGACAAATTTAGACTGAGTTCTCTATATTTTTCTGTACTGCTTGTTACAAGATGGTATTCAAAGTTATGTCACTGACCTTAGTAGCCTGCTGGGAGGCTTGTACAATCCAGTTGTAGTTTATTGGTAGTAAGGTTTTAAGGAAGTGTTCTGTAACTTTGTCTCTGCTTGTGACTGACTAATGGAATTGTAGAACAGCCCTGGTTGGAAGGGGCCTTGGAAGATCATCTGACCCAACCCTTCATATTCTCTTTATACAGGGTTAAGATCCTGTAGTCACAATAAGCAGTGTGACTACATATTTAAATGTCTTCTAGAATTTGGAAAATCTTGTGGAAAATGTTCAAGATACAGGAACAGTTGACTGTTCCCTGATTGGACTGAGTGATGACCTGAAGAAAAGTAATTAGTTGATACTGTTCCCCTAAGATACAGTGTTCTTTCATGTAATTAGTGAAATGAGACATTATGTGCAAGTGGGTGCTAATGCAAATTCACTGTTTCAGAGTATGCATTTTAGAAAATAGTGCAGAACTATTTCCCTCCTCTTATACTTGAGGTCATGATTAGAAAGATGACCTTAAAATACTATGGAGGCTGAAGGGCAAAATGGCTCTGATAGTGTTGTTTCCACAGGATAGGGTTCAGGCACTTGATTTGTAACCTACAAGAGCATTTGTGCTTCTGCTTTCTGAGCATTTTGGGTTATTTAACATCTACTTTGTGCTTCCTGTGCCTGCTAATGCTAAAGTTTCTGTAATGCAAAATGGTTTTAGATGTGTACTTGGCATAGCATCAGTTTATTAGGAAAGAGTGATAGGAATATGATTTATAGAGGATACTGCAGAGAAACTTTCAGGGATTGTAGAAGTTGTAGATCTGTGCATTGTAGACGATTGGAGGCTTAACTATTTGAAGCCCTTTATGTAAAGGAGCAGTATGAGAAACATCCACTTCGTTAGTTGTCTAAAGTATCAGGTATACATGCACTGTAAAGGAGGACTGTGCTGTTTAATATGAAGCTTACTATCAGGAGATGTTATTTCTTCCTCTGAGCTCTACTCAAGTCTGTCTTCTCTTTCTAACAGGTCACCGACAAAAATTGGATCCTGTGTATTAAAGGTGGGTTTCTTCTTAAAATCAGTCAAATGCTTATTGTTGAAGTGTTGAGCATTTCTATCTAAGGTAGGTGTGCTGTGGCAGCCCTAAGATCTACACAGACAGGAAATTACAGGCTTGCTTTGTTGTAGGTAGCAATTGCTGTGCTTATACCTCTTGAAGTTCCAACTTTACTTATTTGGGGTATGTTTACGTGTCCTGAAGCTAATTTTATTCTGAAAAATATATGTGCAATTTAATTGAGCTGTACTTAATTACTAGACTACCCTCTTTCAAGTGATTTGTGAGTAGTAAGCAAGTCTCTACAGCACTTGGTTTTGGTCTCAATTTATATGAAATAGTTGACTTTGCTCTCTTCTATCTTCAAAATAAGAAGAATCTTAGTGTTTGTACTTCAAAAGCCTCCCCTCTAGGTTGTATGAAGATAAAACACTATATTTAGCTTAATGAGGCAGCGTTGCCACTTCCCACGCAGGTAATTGGTATGCTGCATCTGTGCATAGTGACAGTGCGCCTGAATCTGGCATACATTTAATAGGTGAGGAGTTGGAACCTCATACAAATAATACGCATTTCCTCATCTCAGAAGGACCAAAGGTTATGCTGTGCAACACTTCTACGTAGAATAAAGAAAACTTGACATTTTTATCTGCAAAGTATCGGGAAATCATAGTGAAAATTGTTTCTTATTTGTCAGCAGCATTCTGCTGTGAAACAATCTTTTAACAATGATACCATATCTTATGGTATCTCCTATGGAAGAGATTTAACCCCTATTTTGTGTTGTACTTAATGTCCCTTTAATGATTAAGACATGTAAGCCTTCTAAGAAATGTTTCTCTTATCATTCTGACTAAACTCAGTGCAGTCAGTGAACTTTAAAACTGACTTTATAAACTATCTTGAGTGAATTATTTTTGAAGTTTGGTATGTTGCTTGTAGATGCTTTTATTTTTTGAAGTATCTTCCTAAGTCACCTGTTCAAACCTAAGTTTCTGAAGGTGGAAAAAGTAGTTGCTTCTCTGCTTGGTACCTTATCAGTTCAGTGTATGTGACTAATGGTAGAGTTTGTCTTGGAATGGGTAAGAAACAGTTCCTAAGTCCAAAGTTTAATGGGTGTGTGAGTTTAATATCAACAAAATTAGAAATTAATATAATGGGCTTCTGTAGAAGTGCCGATTGCACTTAAGTATTTAAGCTGTCATGCTTCTGAAGGTAGATTTTAGTGATAGAGTTTGCATTTAGATTAGAATAACTTCATGGAGGGAGGGGGAGAGAGTGGAGAGAGGAAGAATTTTTCTGTAATTGCAGCTGTGTCTGCATTTCCTGAGGTCAGAGCTCTCAAAGATGGATGTCTACAAGTTGTGTGGATTTTTTCAAGCATAGTATGTTGTCATGTTATAAAGATTCTGTTTGACTAGCTCTGTGTCTAAAAAAAGTCTGGGGAGAAATTTCTTAGATATCTGTACTAGACAGTCACTCTGTATCTTGTCATGCTCAAAAAAAAAAAATATGGAGAGGGCTTTTAAAAATATCTGTTTGATATGGAGACTAGATATGCATATTGAAAGCTGTATAAGCAGACTTAATAGCTTAACAGTAATAATTTATAGTGGTAACAGATAGCTGTTGGGGGCTTTAATATTGTGGGAAGAAGACAGCTGAGGACTGCTGATCTCAACAGAAGAAAGCTTCATATCTGTAGACAGGAAGGAGTAGAACAGCAGTTCTGGATCTCAACTCAGGGAATCAACTGAGATGTGTTTTTTCTTAGTGTTTTAAGCTCCAAGGACTGAGCTGGTTTTGAGGTTGTGTTTGTTTGTTTTTGTTGTTTGGTTTTTTTGGGGTTTTTGTTTTGTTTTGTTTTGTTTTGTTTTGTTTTGTTTTGTTTTGTTTTGTTTTGTTTTGTTTTGTTTTGTTTTGTTTTCCTTCATTCATGAGACAAGTGCAGGCTTTTATTTGCAGCTTTGGTCACCAAATAGACTGCAGGGTGGTCAAAGAGTGGAACAAGTTGCACAGAGATGATGTTCAATCTTCCATCCTTAGATATAGTCAGAACATGACTGGACATATCTCTGAGCAACCTGCTCTGGTTGATTGTGCTTTAAGGACTACAGGATCTCTGCAGGTCCCTTCCAACATCAAGAATTCTATCAGATTCCTCATTATGTATTGCTGATTCATATGCTTATAGTCAATGTGATCTTGCAACACAAAGAGGATTTATAAGATGAGGACAAACTTTCAGTAGGGCTTGTTGCAATAGGACAAGAGGTAATGTTTTTGAACTAAAAGAAGGTAAATTTAGACTAGATAGAAGGCAGAAATTTTTTACAGTGAAGATGGTGAAACACTGGCACAGGTTGCCCAGATAGGTGGTAGAAGCCCCACCCCTGGAAGCATTCCAGGTCAAGTTACATGGGGCTCTGAGCAACCTGACCTAGTTGAAGTTGTCTACTCTCACAGCAGGGGCTTTGGACTAGATGACCTTTAAAGGTCCCTTCCAACCCAAACTGTTCTATATTTCTAATAACTCACACAGAACAGAAGGCATATGCTTAAGTTCTTACTAGATCATAATAACATAGGTTAAAGCAGGCTTCTGGTTAGAGCAATATCTTTCTATGGTATAAACTGCTTTTCTGAACCTGACTTTTAAGTAATAGATGAACATGTGCAGTCCCAAATAGAATATTTTCAGTGTTTGAAGGCTTTGTATAGAATATCCATACTTAACAAACTCAAAGTGTAATGTAATTCTAATATCCTAGGGCTGCCTATCTTAATATTATTTAAATATTTTTTTAAAAAAGTAAATAAGACTTAAGACTATTAAAAGATTTATTACATTATTTTGAGACATGTGGACACCTTTAGTAAATTTATTTTCTTCTTTGCTTGCTAGGATATGCCAAAGTGTTGATGCTGTCTGCACACCTGAACTATACTACTTAAACTTCAAGCTGACTTCACGACAGTAGTTTAGTATCCTGCTAGTGCTGATTATAGATATAAAGAATAAATAATCTTAGAATCATAGAATTGTCAGGGTTGGAAGGGACCTTAAAGATCATCTGGTTCCAACCCCCCTGCCAATGTCAGGGACACCTCCCACTACAGCAGGTTGTTCAGAGCCCCATCCAGCCTGGTCTTAAAAACTTCCAAGGATGGGACCACCACCACCTCTCTGGGCAACCTGTTCCAGTGTCTCACCAATAATGTACTCAGATTTGAATATTCATGCAGGCTTTCATCCATATGTTTGGAAAATATTCCTGTTTTTTGCTTAAATCCAGTAATTTAATTTGTTCTGCAGCTTGTATTTCAGAAGGATATGCATGAAGATGACTGATGGCAAAATTGGACAATGTGCACTAGAAATAATTGTAGAACGTAGGATTCCTTGACAGAACCTCAGAGGCATAATTGTGACCTCTGGATAGGTCTGCCTGACTTAACCTGGAAATTTCTAAAAAAGTTGCTTTATGTTGTGATAATACATTTCTTGCATCCTTTCCCACAAGCTGATAAAGGAAAATAAATTGTAATATGCATTTTCCTGCTGCAGATTATTAGAGGTGTATGTTTCTTTAAACTTCAATTTTATTGTAGTTGAGGTTAAAACTTCTTAAAAATAACTGCCTTTTTTATTTAAGAATGTGCAGGCTTTGTGTGTTTGGTGATGTGAAATACTCTTCATACATTGTGATTTACTATGTGTTACTGTATAAACATCTGTCTGACAGCAGTAATGAATGAAAATGTAGCAGAATTTTTATGCTATTTAATTTGCTGTAGTTATATTTTTGTTATGTTTTTATATATTTTCTACAGTAAGATGATGTAGTTTGTTTTGGATTTTGGTTTTGATTTTTGTTTGTTTGTTTTACATAGGATACGGACAGCAAACTACACAAAACTGGACAAGAAACCTTGGTACAAGAAATGAAACAAGATGATTCAAAAGAGGTTAGTTAAAAATTGCTTTGCACTTCCAGCATCATGCTAGAAAGATTAAGTAATTTAATAATCAGTCTTCATCCTGAAACTAACATAGGATTGAATTTGTCCATTAATGTTAGTAAGAATGTTCCTCTAAAGGGTAAAAATCAAACTAAGCATTCTAAAACATATTTAGGATTCACCAGTGTTGGATGATCTGTGTAATTTACAGGATCATATTTAGCAGTCCGTGAGAGCTCTGAAGAGTGAATAGCTTTTGTTTGCTACCTTTCTCTCAAAGCATATTAAAGAGGAATCAAAAATAGTCACTGTGGTTTATTTTTTTCGAAACGCCTATTTCTGCACCTAGGTTTAGGTCTCCAGAATTTTTGAACAAAAAATGTTTTCTATATAAAGCAACTCTTCTGTGGAAGAGTTCTCATGGGTGTTGTACAGACTGACTGATAAGTGTACCCTAGAAATGCATGCTATTTAACAGTAGAATGGTTTGGTTTTGTTTCTTTAGATTATTGACAGTATTATAGAAGAAAGCCAGAAGGCACAACAGCTAGATGATGATTCTTTAGCTTCTAGAGGAAAAGAACTGACTGTTCCAACTTCAGATGCAAATGCTTGGATTTCTGGAGGAGGCATCATTAGTAGTATTCCAGAAGTATTAGCTGCTAAAATATCATTACAAGAAGACCCTAGAGAATTGACATGTCAGAGTGTGTGTAAGGACACTGAGTTGGAGTCAGGGAAACTTTTGTTTACTTCTGAGCAACAGGAAACTCATGAACTAACAAAAGTAACAAATAAAGCTGACCATAAAATGGGTGAAACTGAAGCACAAGAAGAAACATCAAAAAGTGAGGACATAACGGATAAGAAAGAGGCAAATACTTCAGAACAAGTGGCTTCAGATTTATCTACCAAAGACCTTTCTACAACAGAAGAAATGCCTCCAGCAAAACCACCAAGGCAGCTTACTGTAGAACCTGATATTGTTGCTAGCACAAAGAAGCCTGTCCCAGCACGGCCACCACCTCCCACAAATGTTCCTCCTCCAAGACCACCTCCACCTGCACGGCCAGCTCCACCACCCCGGAAGAAAAAGAGTGAACTGGATATTGACGTGCAAAAACCTGGTTTAGAGGGCAAGTATTTTTATTTTTATTTTTTATTTTAGATAGGTTTAGTTATCGACATGGTTACAGTTTTTATATTTTTTGAGTGAAGAATCATTCAGTCTTTTGATTTGGGTTTAGTTGATGTGTAAATGAGGAAAAAAAAATTCAACTATTTTAGCATCTTACAGTGGAGAAACACTCTTGCATTACAAGTATTCCCAGTTCATAGACTTTCTTGTATACTATCAAAACAGCTACTTCTGTAGCAAGGAGAAGTTACCTCATCAATACAGAAACTAAAAAAGTTATACACTTCAAATAAAATGTGTGCAATATGTATTGACATAGAAATACAAGTCAAGATGTAGACTGCGGTCTATGGAAAATCACTTAAAAAAAAAAAAACCCTAAAACAAACAACAACAAAAACCCCAAATAAACAACAACAACAAATAAAACCAAAAAACAACCACCAAACTTAAGACGGCTAGGTGTGAAATTGTCAATGCCTCCAACTGTATATGAAAAATGTAATTGATAAGGCAGATTTGGTAGCAGTAGATGTTTGAAAAGCACTCAAACTTGTCAGGGTTTTCAGGAGTGTAACTATGATAGATTTCTAACAATCTGTAGCCTCTCTATGGCAGTTGTGCTCTTCTTTTTGTGTTATGTTCTTTCAAGTGTTATGAATTTAATTTTTTTTTTTTTTTTTCAGTTTCTCGAGAGAACTTCACAGCTGGTGGTCTTTTAACTCCAAGTACAGTGACAGAGGCCATGCCCAAAGATTCTCAGCCTTCTTTGGATTTGGCAAGTGCAACTAGTGGAGATAAGATAGTCACTGCACAGGTATTGGGAGATGGTTGTAAGTTCAATAACATTTTCTATTAGTGTTGCAGTAGAGATAATACACTCTGTCTGCAAAATTTCAGGAAAATGGGAAAGCAGCTGATGGCCAAGCAACAAATGAAGTACTTGGACCACAAAGACCCAGGTCAAATTCTGGAAGAGAGCTCACAGATGAGGTATTAATAAGCGTGGTCTGTATGTTCTTGTGCTTGCTGTTCCAGTCTGTCAAATGAGTTGGAGTAGTCACACATCACTCCTTGTTCTCTGAACCACTACATGCTGTGACCAGGGATGCAAACAGGAGTGATGTCAGGCTGGCTTTGTCCCTCTAAGCACTTTGTGGTCCATACGTGGTATTAGCATTTGAAAGTGTGAGTAGTAATAGGTGTGAAATGCAGTGAGTTTGTAACTTTGCAAACACCTACAGAATTTCAGTAAAAACAAACCTGGTGTTTTGTCATGCATCAAAGAGGAAGGAGTCAGCAATAGAAGAATAAGTTTCCTAATATTCAAAAATTTATTCTGTTAATTTCCATTAATCCTGATTATGTTATTTGGCTGCTGCCCATTTTTGTGTGTCTATCTCTGTGTAGCTTTAACTATTTCTGAACAGGTGTATGTGTTCATGAGATGCTCAAAAAACCCTTTTCCTTTGTGTTCTACTAGTTAGAATGTTTTTTCTCTGTATGTAAAGGTTGTCTTTGACCTATATCTAAACTACAGCTGTTAGAATATCTGAAAGGGGAAGACTTCAATATCTTGTAATTGCATATGCTTGGTATTAGTATTGAAGGTGCCAGGCAGTGGCTGATATCTCTGTATCTGCATTTCTGACTTAGGAAATTGAAGTTTGTAATGACATGTAATTGTCTGTGTATAGTGGTTGATAATATTTGCTTTAACATGATGAAGGCAATTTTAACTTAAACTTAGTTTTTGTAAAATAATGGAAATTCTGTAACTCAGTATTGTTAAGTATTTAAGACAGCTTGTAAGGTCAGATGATTTCTGTTTTGCTCTGTGTTTTGGAGTCTAATAATTTTGATTCCCTGTCTTACTTTTTCTATAGGAAATCCTAGCAAGTGTAATGATAAAAAACCTTGATACAGGTGAAGAAATACCCCTGAGTTTGGCAGAAGAAAAGTTGCCAACAGGCATTAATCCCCTAACTTTGCATATCATGAGGAGGACTAAAGAATATGTCAGGTATCAATCATGATAGCTTTCAGCTCTTTATGATACTGTGGCTCTCATTGGCTTTGCATACATGGAGGCTGCTCTTATGCAAGTAGAGTTCCGGTCCATCTGTGTGTGACTGAATTTCCAGTTGTCTCTGCATTGTTTAGTGAGTCCTCCTAAGTTATCTAAAAGTTGATGATCTTGCTGAAACAGGCAAGTATGTCTTAAAATGGCTCCGAATTGCTGTTAGCACTTGATGTGCTAAATATTGTAATATCTGTACTGAATTAAGCACAGTTTATGCTTGAGTACTACATGTTGTTCGTGCTACCACCTGTAGCTTTTTCAGGGTTTTAGTTTAGTAGAGTGGTCCTCTGATCTGTTGTCATAGCTGACTACTTTGTTCTTGACAGAGCTTTAGGATCTCCGAATGTTTAAAACTGAGTCTGTTAGTAAACTTTGATAAAAAAATAGTTTCTTAATGATTGGGAAATCCTATCAGTCTAGATAGTTTTGGGTGGTTTTTTTTTTTTTTTTTCCAAAGGCCTAGTTTTCTGTGAATTTATACATCAAACAATTTTTAGGCTTTTTGCATTGCTGTATTATCATTGAAAAGCTCACTTTCTAGAACTATACTTTCCTGTGTGCAAACTTCTGTTTCAGAATTAACCACTATTAATTTATTTGATCTGTGGAAAACAAAGTGTGAGAATAAGGAGGCATGCTAGCACTGTCTGCTCTCAGCTCTCAAAGTGTTACAATAAGCTTAAGTTTTAAGTTTGTGGAAGGGAGCAATGTATCTTTGGTATCTGGAGTTAGTATACAATTTTAGGGTCAAGATGCCTAAGAATTTAATTGATCCATTTTATTACTTAAAATCACGTCCATGTTTTCCAATATGTTACATGAAGGAATAAAAATGGATCTTAAAATGCAGATCCTACTTTACTAATGTGTCATTCAAATGAAATTGATTATGCTTTTGTATTAAACAATTACTTCTGTATTTCCTAGTAATGATGCAGCACAGTCTGATGATGAAGACAAAATGCAGACACAGCAGACTGATACTGATGGAGGGAGGTTAAAGCAAAAAACGTAAGATGTTGTTTCATGTCCCTACAAAGAAAAGACAGGTTTTAATTTTTGAAGCTGAAGCTCCCCTTCTGACTTCTGAACAAGTTACCTTTAAGTTCAGGTATTGCTTGTATTTACATAAGCCCCCTGCTCTGCAGTTGAAGATTGCATGACTGCTGGCAAATTAAATGTTTATTTTAAGAAGCAATAATGGAATGAAATAATAATGCATTTCAAATCAAAACTATCATTTCATAATACAAAAAAAATTAAAAAATAGGTAGTGTTATGTGTTGAAAAAACACTCTTGTTTTTAAGGACCCAGCTGAAAAAATTCCTTGGCAAATCTGTAAAGCGAGCAAAGCACCTTGCTGAAGAATATGGTGAACGTGCTGTAAATAAAGTTAAGAGTGTGCGAGATGAAGGTAAGCGACACTGGTGGTGGTGGTTGTTGTTAGGTTGTTTTTTTGTTTGGTTGCTTTTAGTTTTTTTAATATAGTTTGTTGGGGTCTTGAGGATTTGTTTTTGTTTTGGTTTTAGCTAGGCTAATCTGTTTATCCTTGGGCTTCTCGGAATCAAAGCCAGCTGAGGGACATGCACTGCTGTGTTCTACCACTGTTGATGATGTGGTTTGTAGCTCTGTAGGCATTTCAAGACTAGTGGGCTACAAGGATTAATTCTCGTAGTAGTTGAGAGACTACTAAGCCAGTAGTAGTTTCAGCTCAACCAGTTCAATGCTGTATTTCTTTGTTGTGCTGTTAGAAAGCTGTCTGGATATCAAAATGTATTTTTTTTCTTTTCTGAAAGTTATCCCAGCAAGTCTAGAAGTAGGGGTTGTCTTCATGACTTGAATAAAATCAGTTTTCTGATACCATTAGAATTTTCATATAGCTTGAGCTCCTGTTAGATTTCCTAACTACAACTGAATTCTCCCCTTCTTGTTTCATTAGTGTTTCTTTTAGACAGATGTCTGGTACTGCAGTAAGCCAGGCTGACCACAGCCTGAGCTAAGTGCTACAGAATGCTGCACTTGAGCATCTTGTGTTGTCACTGGCAGTTTGCCCCAGCTCTTCTGAAATTCTTATGCTCTGTGGACAAATCACCAGGCAACTTCAATGTATTCAGTCAGAAGAAACCAATACAATAATTTTCAGCACACATTAAAATCACAGAAGTTGCTTAGTGCAAGTAATGCAAGTCCTGGTGCAAAGAAAGAGGCAGAAGAAAAATGGAGAGCAGTTCCTATTGAGTGTTCAGTGTTTGGATTTACTACAACCTAAAATTATTGTAGATATATTTTTAGACCTTGATACAACAGTACTCATTTTGGTTTAATATCTTAAAATTGTCTATAAGAATTCAAGACTAATCTGCTACAAAAAACTATTGGTATTATATATGGGTATAAATTTGAGCATAGAAGGTTCCACCTCAACATGAGGAGGAACTTGTTTACTGTGAGGGTGACTGAGTCCTGGAACAGGCTGCCCAGAGAGTCTGTGGAGTCTCCTTCTTTGGATACTTTCAGAACCCATCTGGATGCATTCCTGTGTGACATGCCCTGGGTGATCCTGCTTTAGCAGGGGGGTTGGACTCTGATCTCTAGAGATCCCTTCCAATCCCTAACATTCTGTGATTCTAGATGTTTACTAATAGATCAAATGTGTACTGCTGAATTTGTGTTCCTTTTAGTCTTCCATACAGATCAAGATGATCCTTCTTCTAGTGATGATGAAGGGATGCCATATACGAGACCAGTGAAGTTCAAAGCAGCACATGGATTCAAGGGACCTTACGATTTTGAACAAATCAAAGTTGTTCAGGATCTCAGTGGCGAGCATATGGTAGGTCTCAAATTTCACCTGTGGTTTTGTTGAATCTGTTCAGCCTGAGATTCAGCTTTTAGGTTTCATCTACTTGGTCACCTCTATAAATGACTTACTCTTGGTTTATCCTTCTTGAAGAGCAGTTTCGTTTTTGAAAATATCTCGTCAAAAAATGAAAACTTAACTGGTTTGATCAGATCTTCAGACCAAAAAAAAAGAAAGTCTGTAGATAGGCCTCAGGGATTCTCCAGAGCTCTTCCTTAACGAGTTTTGGTATCAAGTGGTACTTGGTTTCTTGTTTCCTGCAATTAGCCTGTATCAGCCGTATGTTCCACTACTAGAACTGAGTACAGAGAAGCAAGGTTGTCCTGCTCATCAGCAAATAAACTAGTCTGACTATTGGAGACCTGAACACAAGTATTGAACAAAAACATTAAATAGTTTCTGGAGGCAGAAGTGGGGAGGCATTAATGGGGTATGTGGATCAGAATGATAAGGAGGGGAGAGACCACAATACGGTATTTGTCAAGATGGCTGTGGAGAATGAGACAGAAAAACTATCTATTCATCACTGTTGGAAGTGTGTATGTTTCCCTTCAGAATCTGAAATACATTCCAGTATTTCTGACATGCCAAGTTCTTCTGCTGACAGTACTGTCTGATAACTGAAACAGCTCTCCATATTTAAGTGTTAGGCTAAGGATAGTGACCTACAGCAATCACCATTGACCAGAGGTTCCAAGCTTGTTATCCAGAGCTAAAGTTTCCACTCCTACTGGTATTCGATCTGTGTTAGCTTCTGTCATGCTAGTATTTGACTTCTTAAAACCTAGGAATTTCCCCAAAAGCATCCTAAAATGCCTAATAGCTGTTAATTACATAACAGGAGGAAATGGAATTCTGCTTGTGTGCTACTGTGTTTTGTTGACCACTGACTCTTTGAACTTTACAATAGAGAAAAAATTATCTTCTCAGACTTTGCAAAATCGTTGTGCCAATTCTGAATTAAATATATGTAGTCCTCATTTTGACTGACAGAATTGATGTAACCAAGCACAATTTCTACTTTAAAAGAAAAATAGTAGCAGCAACAGCTTGTACTCACTTCAAGTGGTGCTACAACTACTTGCCAGCTCTACAAATCAGCTGGTTGTAAGTCACTCAGAGCCCTGGTTGGCTGACTGTTACTAACCATGCCAGTTTTATGTAGAATGCTGTGCTGTGCTGAGCTCCCTTAAGTCCTCTCCCACAGTAGTCTGCCCTGTGGGCTCACTCTTTCAAACTGTTCTTGACAGCATGTTGCACAATGCACTAGTTTTAACAATAACTTCTTAGTGTTTTGATCCACAATTTATTTTAGTTGTGGTCTGATGTATATATCCTAAATCTTGTTGGTTGATGCTATAGAAAGGTTTTTTTGGTATGGAAAAAGGTACTTTATGTAAGTTAAACAATGATATCTTATTTTAACAGGGTGCTGTTTGGACAATGAAATTTTCTCACTGCGGTCGGTTACTTGCGTCTGCAGGACAGGACAACGTAGTAAGAATATGGGTTTTAAAGAATGCTTTTGACTATTTCAATAACATGCGAATGAAGTACAATACAGAAGGTATCTTTCTGTGTATCATTAGAGCTCTAAAACACTAGAAATTCTAGTTACTCGGGAACTTAAGAGTTGACAGTTGTGCTTCTGCCTCTGTTCTAGGACGTGTCTCTCCCTCCCCATCTCAAGAGAGTCTGAACTCTTCTAAGTCTGATACTGATGCAGGGGTATGTACACTAGATCCTGGGAGGGAAGAGGGGAGTTACAGTGTTCTGTAATACCAGATCTTCATTTTTACTTTGTCCAGACTTACATTAAAGAGTTCTTGGTTTGTGTTTTTGAGCCATAGATGGCCTTATCAATAGACATCTTCAGTCAAATACTGTTATCCCCTGTGTATGGGGTGCAAGCGAGAGGATATGTCACTAAACTTAATTTCCTTATAAAAATCTGAATAGCTTTCCTGTGGTCCTGTGCCAGAGGAGATTTCAGAGTGAAATGCTAAGGCTGGGGGAGCCATTCATTGTTGAATTTCCTGTCTGTGTTTTCCCTTTGAGCTTTGCTTATTGTTAACATCTGACTTGATGATGTCCTTTCTGAGGAAGGAGAAACTGAACAGTAGGATGCACTGAAACATTAGAAAACCTGACATATTTAATTTTTTCACATTTGCATAGAATAAAATGGAACATGACTGATGAAAAGTATTAAGACATTCTCACCTGCAGAGTGTTCATATACTTCAGTAAGACCACCATTAAAGTTACTTTATTTAAGGTGTGCTTTGTAAGCAGCAGATGAAAAAATCGGGGTTTAAGCTAAGATTTTAGCACCAGCGTTAGTTAATGTGCACTCTTGGGAGGGGTCTTTCTTTTGCCTTAGATAAGGGAATAGCTTACTTAGCCACACACAGCAGGGATGTTGTTTTAAGAGTTTGGTTTTTGTTTTGGTTTGTTTTTTGTTTTGCAGAAGAAGAATTTTTTTACAGGGACTTCATTTGTTTGTTTATTTTAAATTTTGCGTCTGTTTTTTCTGAAAGGGTCTCTTATTGGAATTGTAGAATGGTTTGGATTGGAAGAGACCTTAAAGGTCATCTAGTTCCAACCTCCCTGTCATGGGAGACAGCTTGCTCAAAGCCCAATCTGACCTGGCTTGAACACTTCCAGGGAGGGGGCATTCACAGCTTCTCTGAGCAATGTATTCCAGCGCTTCACACACGGTGAAGAATTCCTTCCTAATATCTAATCTTATTCTACCCTCTTTCAAATTAAAACTGTTACCCCTTATCCTACCACTATACTCCCTGATAGAGTCCCTCCCCATCTTTAATGTAGGTCCCCTTTAATTCTGGAAGGCTGCTGTAAGATCTCCCTGGAGCCTTCCCTTATCCAGGCTGAACCACCCCAACTCTCTGTCTGTCCTCCAGCCACCTGATCATCTGCATGGCCCTCCTCTGGACTTGTTTGAGCAGGTCCATGTCATTCTTACACTGGGGGCCCCAGAGATGAATGCAGTACTCCAGGTGGGGTCTCACAAGAGCAGAGCAGATGGGCAGAATCATCTCCCTCATAGAATAATAGAATGGTAGGGTTTGGAAGGGGCCTCTGGAGATCAAGTCCAGCCCCCCTGCCAGCGCAGGAACACCCAGGGCAGGCCACACAGGACCAGATCCAAGTGGGTCTTGAAAGTCTCCAGAGAAGGAGACTCTACAACCTCCCTCAGCAGCCTGTTCCAGGGCTCTGTTATCTTCACAGTAAAGAAGTTTTTCCTCATGTTGAGATGGAAGTTCCTGTGTTTCAGCTGCTACCATTACCTCTCATCCTATCACAGGGCACCACTGAAAAGAGACTGGCCCCTTCTACTTGACACCCACCCTTCAGATATTTGTAAACATTCATAAGATCCCCTCTCAGTCTTCTGTTTTCCAGGCTAAACTGCCCCAGGTCTCTCAGCCTTTCCTCAGAAGAGAGATGTTCCAGTCTCTTCATCCTCTTCATAGCTCTCCCTTGGAATCTCTCTAGTATTTCCCTGTCCCTCTTGAACTGGGGAGACCAGAGCTGAACACAATACTCCAGCTGTGGTCTCACCCATGAGGATGTTACGGGAGACAGTTTCCAAAGCCTTGCTGAAGTCAAGGTAGACAATATCCACTGCATCTACCCATTCAGTCACATCATAGAAGGCTGTCAGATTAGTCAGACATGACTTTCCTTTAGTAAATCTATGCTGGCTACTTTTGATAACCACCTTTTCTTCCATGTGCTGAAATACAATCTCTAGAATGAGATGCTCCATCACCTTTCCAGGGATGGAGATGAGGATGACTGGTCTGTAATTACCAGGGTCTTCCTTCTTGCTCTTTTTGAAGTTGGCCACACTTCTCTTCTCCTGGTGCAGCCCAGGATGTGGTTGGCTTTCTGGGCTGTGAGCACACATTGCTGGCTTATACTCAGTTTTTCACCCAACAGTACCCATAAGTCCTTCTCAGGGCTGTTGTCAATGCACTCATCACCCAGCTTGTATTTGTGCTTGGGATTGTCCCAACCCAATGTGAGGGATCTTCCACTTGGCTTTGAATTTCATGAGGTTGGCATGGGCCCACCTCTCAAGCCTGTGAAGGTCCCTCTGGATCACATCCCTTCCCTCCAACGTGTTGACTGCACCACACAGCTTGCTGGTGTTGGCAAACTTGCTGAGGGTGCTTGTATTGTCAAGAAAGATGTTAAACAGCACTGACCTCAATACCAACCTCTGAGGAACACCACTTATCACTCGTCTTCACTTGGACATTGAGCCATTGATGGCAACAGTTATGTGTAGCCATCCAGCTAATGCCTTATTCACTGAGTGGTCCATCTGTCAAATCCATCTCTCCCCAGTTTAGAGCCAGTATATCACGCAGGACAGTGTCGAATGCTTTGCACAAGTCCAGATTGATTACGTCAGTTGCTCTTCCTTTATCCACAGATGCTGTAAGCCCATCATGGAACACCACCAAATGTGTCAAACACAATTTGCCTGTCACCAGCCACCCCCTTATTTTCCATGTGGGAAGTTAGTAGAAAGTTAACCATTCTTGATATGCACTAGAAACATGGAAGCTAACTCACAGTTTATATTCTGAATTGCAATGCAGTTTACAAGGCTGATTTACTTTTATTCCAAACGCTTGTCTTCATACGTGTGCTTAAATTGCTGTCAGGCTTATCCCATTAAGTAAAAGCTGCATGGATGGAAAATGTAGAGCTTAATTTTGGAATTTCAAGATGATCTTTCACAGCCCATTGTACTTTAAATTCAGTTTAGTTCTTTATTAGTGCAGCCTTGTTTATTTTAAAGTTGTTAGGAGTTGTTCTTCAAATTGTTATTGGCCCCCGTACCTTTTTTGTTCATTTATTTCTGCTAACATTTTGTATTATTTCTGTACATTTCCCTGATAGATCTGCAGTGGAGTTGATGAAGACCCAGATGATAAAAATGCCCCATTTCGTCAACGACCATTTTGCAAATACAAAGGGCATACAGCAGATCTTCTTGACCTTTCCTGGTCTAAAGTAAGGCACCTTAATACAGACTCTACAGTTCTCCTGTGTGTTTTCATTGTTTTCTTTCAGTTGCTATTGGAACCATACATCAAAACAATATGAAACAGGTTAGGAGAAACGGTTTGTAGAGATAACGCTTATTCCAGGTGGAAACAGTTGCAGTAAAATGAAAACAAACTTCTTGGGCTTGTCTAATTAAAAGTCATCTTAAAAAAACCAAAACAAAACAAAAAAACCCCCTCAAGTTAGTCTTAATTGCAATTGTGTGTTCAGCAGTGAAGTTAAATTGTTTAGAGTGGGAGGAATTTCCACTGAGCTGTGTGATTTCTGGTGTAACTGCTTTTCTTGTCTTCAGGATGCTCCACTGGTTTTGTACAAAGCGTACAGATTCTAAAGTTGCCAGATAGCTTAAATATATCTTAAAATTAGATAGTTACCTTGTGCTTAACTCCCAAAATGAGTCACATAAAGTTTATTCAGTTAATTTTTCTCATTGTAATACAGCTGTAGTGTTAACAACACAGGCTGGCTGAAGGATCTTGGGCAGGAGAAACTCTCACCCCTTATCTGAAGCCTTTTATGCTGTTTCTTTCTCTGAATACTTTAATTGCTTTCCAAGTATTTATTTCCATTGATATTTTTCCAGAAAATTTTCTGTGACTGAGCATCAGTGTACTTGGTCTTAAGAAAAGCACCAGTCAGTAATAATAATTTAGGTAAAACATTTTATCTGAAAGGATAAAATGTTGAATTTCCTGGCACCAGAGAAGTTGGTAAGGCTTTGCCAATCAGACGAGTCTGTTTTCTGTTATTTTTTGTCTATTAATAACCATGGAAATCTCTTTCACAGAATTACTTCTTGCTTTCTTCTTCTATGGACAAGACTGTCAGATTATGGCACATATCAAGAAGAGAATGTCTTTGCTGTTTCCAGCATATAGACTTTGTCACTGCTATAGCATTCCATCCAAGGGTAAGTGTAAGTGTATTAAAAAAACAATAATTGACTAATAAGAGTTTGTGCACTTCAAAAATATCCCTATTGGATAATATCCTGGAACTTTTAAGTGTTCATCTTCACTGTATTTCACCCAGACTGTCCGTGTGGTTTAACCATTTGTAGACATGATGTGAAAGTGCAGCGCTTATTGGCTATGACATCACAGCTGCTATAGTTTTGACTAAATTTGTGGAGAGTCAGAATTTCCAATGGGGGATGTTGTGGTTAAATATTAGTGGGGGGAAAAAAAAAAAAAATTGAACATATTTTTTCAGAGACCATTGAATCCTTGGGGATGTTTAAAACTTAACAGAATATAACCCTCTATGGATTAAATTTTTGAGGCTGTCCTTGCTATGAGCAGTGGAGGTGGACAAAAGACCTCCAGAGATCTTTTCCAACCTATTTCATTTTATGATTATTTTTTATTAATTTTTTCAAACTGTAATAAAGCTTCCTAATGTTACTAAAATTCAAGTAGAGGAAAAGCATTTTTCTGTGTTCCCCTACAACTGGTAGATGTATTGGGAACTCCAAAAGGAGTTTTCAACTCTCAGCAAGGTTAGTATTTTTCTAACTTATGCTGAGAGGGTAAAAAGTAACTGAGGTGACAGTGAACAGTTTTCTAACTTGAGGTATATGCTCTGCATGTGTGTCATCTTGTCAAAAAAACTGTAAGAAATTGAACTCCATTTACCAGCAATCTTAACATTGTCTTCTCAGCCTTCTTAAGCATTATAATCAATTCATCTTAGAAATACTATTAAGGAGGTTTTGGAGAGAAGCTCTTAGGAATGGGCTGGGAAGGTTTTAAGGAAATCAGGGTGTACTCCTAGCACAAGTGGAGATTAAGGTAGTGTGTCCTCTTAGGATGACAGGTATTTCTTAAGTGGTTCATTGGATGGGAAACTCCGACTCTGGAACATTCCTGACAAAAAAGTGGCACTATGGAATGAAGTAGATGGACAGACAAAATTGATTACTGCTGCCAACTTCTGTCAGAATGGCAAGTATGCGGTCATAGGCACGTACGATGGGAGATGCATCTTCTATGACACGGAGGTAAGAACTTTTTGAGACTGTGTATCTTTTTTCATGCGAAATAACAAACAGATCTAAAAATCTGGTTATTGAAATATCAAGAAACAAATCTATTAGAACTAGAAGCAAAATAAAGTTTGTACACAAATATTTCAAATCAAAATACCTTTTAATATCTTTCCAGCACTTGAAGTACCATACGCAAATACACGTGCGTTCTACCAGAGGCCGAAATAGAGTTGGAAGAAAAATTACAGGCATTGAACCCTTGCCTGGAGAAAATAAGGTACTGTCATTCAGTACAACTTTGACTCGGAACTGGGTCTGATATTTAGATCTAATGCTTAGTAAGTTTATGCTAAGTCTTGTCTCTGACTTAAATCAGAAGTCTTTTAACAGTTCTGAAATGAATGCTATTTTTAGCTGATTGAGACTGATCCAATACTAAATAGTGGTCAAATGGATTTTTATTTTTTTTTTAAATGACATTATGCTCTGTTTAATGTGAAGATGAGAAAATGCTTACAGATGACTTTCAGTGAAGACTACTTTGGCATAATTAACCTCTCTTGAATTTAGTATTAATTTAGAAATGTACTTCTTACAGAAGCTGAAAAAATGCTGAAAGCTCATAAGCTGTTGTCCAAACAAGCGTACTCTGTTCTTCAGAATAAGTCCTTGCTTCTGTCTAAACTGAAGCCTTATGTTGTGAAAGGGTCAGATTCTCATAAAGCAAAGAACATGCTGTTGAATATTAAAATCATAATGTAAAGCTGGAGAATTTCTCACTTGTAGTTAAGAGTTTCAGGGATGATATGGGGTCAACATCTGGCTTTATTAGAGTAGCAGATCACCAGCTGTTATCACCTGTATTGTACCCTTTAGCAATGACACAGAAATTACTCACAAAGACATGTAGAAGATTGAGAAATCAATTAGTGCCTTTGGATTGGCATCAGGTGCTGTGCATTGGCATGTTAGATGATGTAATAAAATACAGCTCAGCATGAACTCTTTTGAAAACAAGAAAGCTCTGTAATTGATGATATGGTGTTCCAGTAGTCGTCACAACTTTGTCACATAAATGATAAGATAAGTAGAGGTCAGTATTTGACTGCTACTCCGCTATCCCCTTTTCCTCGTGTCAACTTGAAACTTACTGATCACCTACAGTCTGCTTCACTTCTAACAGACCTTAAAAGGGATAATTACCTGAATACCCTTACGCATTTTGGCAACACTTTCATAGACTTCTCTGTTCCTTGTAAGTACATTTAAGCTTCTGATCTGAAAAATGTGAAATGGAAGCAAACTCACACCAAGAAAAGCCCAGTTTGCTTACATAGCAGATAATGGCCTCTGATCTGTGCTTCATGATTGATAGGTCATGACTCTCCAGGTATTTACCTCACTAGAATAGCTCTTCTGCTGTATCATTGGAGCAGCTGTTCTAGTTCAGACCAGTCAGGATGATCATGACAGTGAAGTTGTGTTCTGCATTGACAGAAGTTGAGGGATTAAAAAATGCCTTTGTCCTAAATCATACCCTGCCTGTTTGGGCCTGTTCTTCTATCAGTTTTTGAAGTCAAATGGAATTTTGAATGAATAAATGAACTCTGTTGCTCCTTTTTAGGCATGCTAATGGTTTCCACTCCTAAATTTTATTTATTTCTGTTCTAGATACTGGTGACATCGAATGATTCCAGAATCAGATTGTATGACCTAAGAGATCTGTCTCTATCTATGAAGTACAAAGGTTATGTCAACAGCAGCAGCCAAATCAAAGCCAGCTTTAGGTAAGACTGTATTACAACAGTGGTGGTGTTGGATTTGGGAAATGCCATGGCTGAAGTACAGGGGCTTTTGTTCAAATGATGTGTTTACCTTGGTGTGAAGCTGAGCCTCTAAAATGCCACTTGGCTCAGAATACAAAGGTAGCTAAAGGCTGTGGTCAAGAATGGCAAAGTTGTCTACGAGCAGGGAGCTTCTGCGAATGAGAGAGTCCATTTATGTTTGTTACTTTTGCTATAAATGCAGGATCTGTGCTGGGGCTGGTGAGGCTGGAACACTGCATATTTCCTCTCCTCCATGATAAATAGATTTTTATTTGCTTAATTTTGTCAGATACTGTTGCAGATGTGTTGGTCACCCAACTATTGCCCAAGGCTGTTGGTCACTGCCTGTGTATCATCACTGTGAGAAAACAGCCTGCCAATCTGCGTTGGAATTCTTTTTCCCTCTTACTCTGTGTTGGTCTAAGATGCTTTTCTGAATTTGTATATATTACTGTGACTGCTGTGGAAATACTGGATTTTAAGCTAGTAAAAGAGAGGGAGTAGAGAGAGAGGAGTAAGTAGAACAATGTTCTGTTCTTTCTTGCAGAAGCTGAAGGGGAAAAAACACATGAGTATCTGTTTAACCTGGATGTTTGAGCAGAGGGGGTGCAGCAGTGCTGAAGGAATTTTGTCTTGATTGTCAGCTCTTGGCCTTTGAAAGCATCTTTAAGTATTTCAGAGTGGCAGAGGTTGGAAGGGGACTCTGGAGGTCATGCTGTCCAGCTCCACTGCTCAAGATTAATTTCCAAAAATAATGAGTCTCTACTTACGGGGCTGTAGCATAGTTAGTGTTAGAATTTAGGTACAGAGTATACTCGTGGAGTAGGTAAATTAAAAGCACATACTTGAATTGGATTTGAAGGTACTGTTTTGCGCCTCTCAGTGTGCATTATACAGTCATCTGGTTACAGTCGTATTGAACGCCTTTCATCTTCCAACTGTGGATTTTTTTGCCCATGACTGTGTCGTAAACAATTCCTGTTACACAGTCAGACATTCACACATATTCCAGACTCAAGTAGATGAAAATCGCACGTAAAGTTTATGCCATTTTCTTGTTGCTGAGTGTAGCAGTTAGACTAACCCTCGTTTATGTCAGAAGCTGCAGCTTCTGTGTGAGAGCATCGTGGTGTTTGCATGCACGTTCATTTAAGGACTATGTATTTTTTTGAGCTGCAGTTACTAAAAGGATGTTTGAACTAAGAACTTACCCTCACTGCACTTGTAAAGCTGCAAGTCATCTTGAGACCTACTGTAATGGTTGCTTGGACAGCTAGGATAGGTAATGTTTTTCATTCTCTGAATCTTTAGCCATGACTTCACCTACATTGTAAGTGGTTCAGAAGATAAATATGTTTATATTTGGAGTACATACCACGACCTGAGCAAGTTTACATCTGTAAGAAGAGACCGTAATGACTTCTGGGAAGGCATTAAAGGTAAAAGTAAACTTTTGATCTTTGTTTTATCAAAGCTCAAATGTTTTCAAAAATGGACTATTTTTATCTTCTAGTTTTTTTATTTGCTCAGCAGTCCTATTCACTTAGCTTGAACAAATTGTTATCAAGATGCATTGTAACTTGTGGATTTTCAGTAAGTGGACTGTCGGAAAACCATGTTCACAGAAAAGTCTCTACAGATGCATGATTGGGATGGCAAGAAAGTAGCTAAGAGTTTGTTCAGCTTCAGTAAGAGAGTTTGAATTCATTTAATGTTTTACTGGAAGAACTTGCTTTTTTTTAAGTGTAGAAATCAAAAGAATTATCAATTCTTAGATCCTTTATGTAAAAGTGACTTGGAAGCCAAATGCAAACATTTTTTTCACGGCAGGATTTTTAAAAAAAGAGCAACTCTCTTATCTCCTACACACACTCACAGTTTTGGGGAAATACGGGGCCATGTTTATATCAAACATGCTTTAGGAGCTCTTGCCAGTTTGGGGCACTTACAGAAACTTCCGAGATCCCTAAGCTTATAAAACAATGACAATTGCTCATTGAATGAGCTTACTTGGTGCCACTAGCACTGGGATTCTTGGGTATTTACTAAAATTTATTACTTCTATTCTTGTAAAATTAAGAGTTCCTTAATCAAAATTGGATTGTCTTTCTGAAGCTCACAATGCAGTGGTCACATCTGCAATTTTTGCTCCCAACCCTGCTTTGATGATATCACTGGAAACTTCTGAAAAGCAAGAAGCTGAAAGTAAGGGAGAAGATACTGAAACATCAGATACCATACCCTCTGGTAGGTATTTTAGATGAGCTCTGCTTGAACCCATGGTACAAGGAGGAAAATATTAGGAAGAATACTTTGGATTTGGGAGGGGGCTTTCTTGAAAAGTCCTTGCAGTAGCATGGATACCTGAGCAGTTGAACATTTTGGCAGCTGTTGTATTCTTAAAACCTGAGAGAAGGTGAAGTGACAGGCATAGCTGTTGTCCTGTGTACTTTAGGATTATTCTTTTTAAACTTGAGCTGATATGAGGGAGATCTGTACCAACATATAATGAAAAACTCCCTTTCCTAGAAATGGAGGTGTTTCTTCAAGCATTGGCTAGATACCAGAAATGGGATAGAGGAAGAGGGGTGTCACAGTGGTAGATTCTCTTTCAATGAGTGCTTGATTTTAATTTTTTTTTCCTTTTTTTTTTTTTTTTTTTAAGTGACCTAACACTTTATTCTCTGTTCTTTTTAAGGAGCTTTGAAGACCGATCACACAGAAGTGCTTTTATCAGCTGACTTTACTGGAGCAATCAAAGTCTTCATTAACAAAAAGAAATATGTATCTTAGTTGTTGTTCAACTGACAGCATAAGGCTATGGTACTGTGGGATTAAAATTCCATAACTAATGCAGGCAAAAGCAAAGTATCTAATATAATGTTACAGGCTGATTTATTTTTAAATCTTTATTTTAAGGCTACCCAAATACTGGATCATGGAAAGCAGTGTCTACCTACTAACACCTGGGCTTGTAGAATAGGAAGGAATGTGTAAGAATAATTCTGCCAAACTTTCTACAAACAGTTGTTTTGCAACGAAATTGTGAACTTGCACAGGTTTCTGCATGAGAACGTATTCACACGTGTGTGTGCCTTTTGGTTACACGCACTAATCTGAACATGTATCAAAGGCGCTTAGTGGTGCCTGTGGCCACTAGATGTCAGGAGAGGAGATGGGAAGGGTGGAGTTATGGCTGGAAAATGCTGAATGATCTAGTCTGATCTTTGCACAAATTTCCATTGGAGAAAGAAGTTGTATTTGTAGTAGCTATTGTTCAGAACTTTAAGTTATGCAAGTTTTTGATGGGTCAGCAACCATGTGTAAATGTTTTTATAAATTTCGCTATGTCAGGACGTGAAATTTTTTTGTTGTCTTTTAATCGTGGTGGACTTTAGATTCCTTTCTTATATATAAATTTTTGCACACTGGAGCACAGTACTTGTGAAAAAAAATTTCTCTCATTCCTTGTTCACGGGCACCAGGATATATTCACCTTCCAGATAAAATTAAGCTGCATTAGAAAGTTCTTATATTTTACAACTATGTAAAATAAACTGTTTACATTTTTTAAGCATTGTAGCTTAAAGTTTTAAGTTTTTTTCTCGTTTTAGTGCCACTGAATTTTGAAAGTCTTTGTAAATATTCATATAAAATACCTATGAAGTAACATTCTGGGCATCATAACCCATGAAGTGTTATTGATGGTCAATTGTTTCGGAGAACAGACGTATCATTAAACTTGGTCACACACTTGGAAGTTGTTGCTTCTTTTCCATTTGAATTCATACATTTGCCTTTTGTCCAAGTAGTTTTGACCTGTTTCTCTGATCATTGATTTTGCATGCACTTGTTAACTTTTGAGTTCTGCTTTTCCTGATCTTGTCACTTTTTTGATAACGTGCTTTCCAAAGTAGTGGGGAATGGAGTACTGCAACTGGATATTAAACAGAATTGAGTAGTCCTATGATCTGTATGATAATTTAGTGTGAGTAAGAGTCTTCATATGTGTGTAAAGAATTCTCTCCTTCCCCATAGGGGAAGAATGAATGCATGGACAGGTAGGAAATGAGTCTCACTCTTCTTCACTCAGGTGAATTTGACTGACTTTGTGTAAAATTGTTTTGAACAAGAAAGGCAGTTGCAAGGGGTTATGTTATCAAACAAAAAAAATATGAAACTATGCTATATAAAATTATTTTCAGTTGACACACATGAAGTAAGTATGAGATTTGAAGATACCTGCATAGATGAGACAAGCTAAACTCAAGATTTATTTTTTTTCTTAATTTGAACTTCACTGGATTGACAGAAGTGAGGAGATGGCATAAGATGATGTTTGTGATTCCAGAAAGAGTTTCTGTCATAGGTTATACATGTAGGAGACTGTAATTGACTGTGATCCCTGTGAGTTTACCTTCTGGAGTTTACTATAGATATTCTACATATGTAGTGACATGAAAACTAAGATGCTACTTTGTGCACTATGAACACCATCACTTTGCTTACAGGTACCTTCTCTCAGTGTCTTGGCACATGTGGCCTTCCTGTCTCTGGAACTAGAAGCCCAGACTGGAGGAAAAGGCATGTGGGCTTTGCACTGGGTTTTTTGGGGTATGCTTATTTTTTTAGGTGGTCTGCTGTCCCATTCCTGCTTTCCCTATTATTATACTACTCCCTGGTTAAAATAGCAATTGTATAAATTAGTAATGAGTACCGGAAGGAGGGAGCACTTATTAGCTGGTAAGAAATACAAATAAAGAGGATGTGTCAAATCCCTGCTTTTCAAAGCCACTGAAAACCTGGCCGCTGTCAACATGCAGTGTTTGATGTAGATTTGGGACTAAGTGAGCTTCAGAAGGGATCCTGCAATATTAATGGCACGCATTTATGGCAGATTGCTTTAAATGTTCTTTGAAAATGGTCTCCTCTGTAACCTTTAATGATCTGAATGGTTTGGGTTTGGTTTTTGGTTGTGTGTTTTGTTGTTTTGTTTGTTTGTTTTAAGATTTAAGCATGACTGCTTTGGAGATCTAAATTGAGCTGTAGTTTCATCTTGTAGCTGCTAGAAACTCATATTCAGGTGTTGTGTTGGACCTGTTAAATACTCAGGTGATCACAAAAATGTTGTTCATTATCCAAGATGTTCTGCCAGCAGTAAACAAAGCTGATCTTGAGGAAAATGTTTGACTTCCATTTTTCCTGATATTTAGCTTCTAGCACTCGCAGGTCTAGCACTTCTCTGTGGTGATCTCTATGCTTTTTTTTTTTTTTTTTTCCCCCCAGCTGAACTGTGCTGCAAATTTTTAACAGTTCAGAAATCAGTGTCTCTTTATCTTTTGGAAAAGCTGCATCAGTTACGTGGTATTCCAGGCTGAGTGGTGCTGTGCTCTCTAACCTTGTCTGCTACTGGATCTTAAGGATTTTCTAGTACTTTATGCAGACCTTAAGGTTTTTCTGGTACTTTCCACAGCTGGGTTCTGCTTTTGTCTGCTTGCAGGTAAATGTCAGTTACTGTGCTGAGCCTCTTCTGTTTAGTCAAGTGCCTTCACTGCATGTACATCAGGTAGTGTACATCAACCCTTGCACTGGGTAGTGATGCTCCGCTGAGCACAAGCAAAGCATGGATAGAAGTCTGCTAAAATAAAACACTTCCCCTTGTGCTGGAGGGTTCCTCTCTGGATTGCCATTTCCAGGGGACTACTTAACTTTTTGTTCTTGGACACAAGTTGTTTAAATCCACGTAAGCAAAATTCTGCTTACAGAATATGATTGAGAATTCCCAGGAGGCAGAAGAGAGGAATTGTCATTGTACAGGAGTTGCCATTGCACTAGCAGGGAGATGTCTGAATTAACTCAGTCACTTCCCAAGAATCAATAAAATGAGCAGATTGAAGTGTTGTAGATCACTTGAACTCTTCCCTTCAACACCTAATTTCCACTGTAAGTGGTTTCTGGCAGCTGGTTCTGGCAGCATGCATCTAAGAATGAAAACAAAGCTGTTTCTCTACTATTGTCTCTTTCAGTGCTGGGCACCAAGCCCAGTGCACGTGCAAAGGACAAAACCAACAGCTCAAGTAGATGAATAATGCTAAAAATTTATTATTAGATGCTGCACATCACTTCCTCAAGTCAAAAAGAGTGGGGGTATTTCTTTTGGTTGGTGAGAATTTATTCTTTTTTTGTACTGAAAGCAATGCTGAACTCAGCCACGGACATGATACTAACACTATTAAGAACATTAGCCATAGACATGGGTGGAATCTATTTACCAGGCACAAGGAAATTTGTCTTGCCATTAGCAATTTTCTGCACACGTGTTCAGGAAAATGTTGGAAACTGGCCACCCTTCAAACAATTCAAAGTGAACTTCTCAGTGAATGCTAAGCTGCTTCTCTTCCAAAGCAAACTAGCACGCTGCTTTTTACTGGAATAGCAAACAATGCAGATTTACTTGTCTTTTGTCAGCGTCTGTTTTTTCCCTAATTATGTATACGATAGATAACTGCTTTGAGAACTGCCTGCAAGAGCATTGCTTCATTTTGTGAATGTGGGAGCAAACGGGAAGGCTGTAGGGAACTGGACTCGTTCTGAGGGCGTGGTGCTTGGAGTCGTGATTCCAGGTTCCTTATGCAAATAGCTAGAGCTGCTTTCCTAGTATTTGGCTAACAGTGTTGGCCAGCTGCCGAGATGCTATGGAGGCTTTTCAGTTCATGTGATTAGAAACTGGTCCTTTTTTCCTGTGTGTGCTTTAGTGACAGTGCTTCAGGCTTCTGTGTGGAAGTCTGATCAAAATATAATGCTAAGTAAATGGAGCATAAAAAACTAGTGAAGCAGAGTGCTATGTATAAAAGAACAGACAAAGGGCCATTCAGAAAAGGACCTGAGTAGTTGTTTAAGTCTATGAATAACTCTTTTCCTTAACCTTGGTGTCCTGGTTTGAATGCAAACAGAACTAACTGTTCAGTGATTTAGTTTTCAGCTCAGTTCTTCTAACTCACTGCACTTTCTGAAGTTAGCAGCCTGTTTGCACAGTGGCTGCTGCTGGCAGTGATAACACCCCATGTTTAGAGTTACTACCAAGGGTTGGTGTGCAGACCAAGGCCACTGCTGGATCTTCTGTACCACGTTGAGGGGTGCAGAAAGTAAAAGGCTGCACCTACAGAGAGGAGTGGACAGGACAGGTGACCCTGAACTGACCAACGAGGTATTCCAGCCCATATATGTCATATTTGGTATAAAGCTGAGGGATCTGGAGGGTCTCACCCCTCTCTTTGCCCTCTTGGTCCATATTGCCAGCTTTGCTCTGCTTGGCTCAGGTCCTATCCTGGTTCTCTTCCTCAGAGCATCTAAGAAGGACTCTGTTCCACCTTTAATCCTGTTCCGTGTGTTCCTGAATCCAGTACCAGAATCCAGCTCCCAAACACAGCTCCCATCTGCTTCTGGGCCTAGTCTGGGATTCTCTGGGTGCCTGCTCCACAGCATCAGTGGTGATGTAATTACCACTGGGGGGTTGGGTTCGATACTGGTTTTGTATATAATTGTATATATTCCATTTTTATTATTTTCATTAAAGCTGTTCTAGTTTCCTTTTCTAATCACTGAGTCTCTCTCCATTATTCCTTTTCCCTTCCCCCTTGGGGAGGGTTAACAGAGAGCATCTGTTATAGGTCTTAAGGGGCCCTGACCCTAAACCGTGACACTCGTTAAGTCATGAGCAGGTACTTAGAGCTGTGCAAATAAGTTTGTGGTTCCAATAACTGTAACTCCTCTGACATTTGTAAGGTTCATGCATAAATGTAAGTATATCCTTTAAGTACCTTCCTGAATGAAGCCTGTCGTTACATTATGATGATTATCAGAACAGCTTGTTACAGAATCAGACAGTGCTCAGTGTCCAGGGACACCTCTAGAGCTCTACTCCAATGCCCCCTGCTCAGCTGGGGTCAGAATAAGGTGCACAAAACCATGTCCAGTTTTAATATCTCCACAGTTTCCCTAAGTAACCTGCTGCAGTTTGACCAGCCTCTTAGTGTTTTCTTAACCATTTTTCATTCTTTTTCTACTTACTTTCTCTGGTTGTATATCTAAATGTCCCAATACCAGTTTTGTCTTTTTAGTCCTCCTGGGCTTTGCTTAGGTGAATTTGTGTCTTAAGTTGTTCAGTTCCTCAACAGGCTCTGTTCTTATGGAAGTAACTGTCATTTGGTCTGAGACACAGCTGGCATCAGTGGTGTTCGGTGTCTTCTAACAGTCACTTCATTTTCATCTCTTAGTTTGCAGTGGGTTTAGCCTCAAGACTTAGCTTCATAAAAATCTCTGAAGTAACTTGCACAATATTTTCTCAAACTTGGGACTGCTGGAGCTTCCTGTAAGCTGTTGCCAGTTAAAAGGTTCAACCATTGGAGGCCTCATTAACTATTACAGTGTGGACTTGCTCAGGAAAAACTCTTCCAAAACTTGTTTCAAATTCAGAAAGTTCTTACTGACGTTACACTTCTTGCAAGATGTTAGAGATGTTCTGAAGTGCATTAGTGGCAGTGCTGCTCAGCTTGCGCTTGGGTTTGCTCTGGGGAAATTTGTAAAAGGTGAGTTCTGAGGTGGCAGTGGAGTTGTTTTTCCTTTGAATTACATGGGTGAGCTGATAGAATTTACGCTCGTACCCACGGTGATGATTTTTCTAGTACTGGCAGTCAGTGGCCACAGTGTCAAACATGTTCTGTGTTTCCCTGGTGTGTGTGCTATAGCTGCTAGGGCTGTTTGAGGAGGACTTAGGCTCCTCCAGAAATGCGTGGTTATCGCTCTAGTTCTGTAATCAGTCGGATTAGGTAAGATTCTTCTTGCCACAAACAATGTGTACTCTAGTTCTTGTTTATCTCTCTACTTTTCATGTCTTCCATGACAGAAACAAGTAATAGTTGATGAGTGAGTGTGTTCATTTACTTAATTTAAATTTGTTTTCCTTTTTTTCTCCTAGTAAATTTCTGGTTATTTGTGTTTAAAACAATCAAGATTGGAAAAAAAATAGGATTTCAAATGAGAAATAGGCTAATTCAGAGCAGAAACACACCTTAAAGACCTGTTGTACTTTGAAAAAAGAAAAACTCTAAAGGAACACTTCTAATCAAATGTTGCTAGGTATTCTAAAAATCATTAAGATTAGTTGAGCTTTTTTCTTAATTCCAAAGATACGGCAGCCAATAGGAATAGGATGCTTATCTTACCTCACTGTGATAGAATTAATTGGGCATTGGACTGGAAGTTGATGGTTGCCTGAGGAGCAACGATGATGGCCCAAATGGATTCATTGTGGAACAGCCAGCAACCTTGACAGCTGATACTTCAAAATGGGTACACTGAGAAACTGTAAAGAAAATCAATCATGGGGATGAAATTGTTATCAAAATGGAATCTTTGCTCAGTTCTGTCCAGCCATTGCTTCTGTCTGCTGCCTGGGTGATTTTGCTCATTTGAACCTTTCTTGTTACTGAAATGTTATTCTTACACCAAAAAAGCTGCATGCTTTTTTTTTGCTTTTTTTTTTTAAAAAAAAAAAAAAAAAAAAAAAAAAAA
>JANHGN010001479.1:21889-33934 GCA_024605025.1 Megaceryle maxima | reverse complement strand
AAAAAAAATAAAAAAAAAGGGGGGGGGGAAGTGATGGATTTTAGATGTTCTTTAAAAAAAAAAATTAAAAAGGAAAGAAAAAACACAACAGAAATTGTTTGTCTTGCACATTTATAGGATTTGTGGGCAAGCTTTTTGTTTGAATTCAGGGTTTGGTTTTTGTGTTTTGTTTTTTTGTCTCTTTGGTTTCTGGTTTGGTTTTTTAGGTACTGAGCTGTTAATTTGCCTAGGTATGTTAAAAAAAACCCAAAACCAACAACAAAACACCACACACCAAAAAAAAAAAAAAAAAAACAACCTCAACAAACCACACCACACAAAAACAAAAACATCAACACCCAATACTATGCTGGGAGACAACACTAAAACCTGGTGGAGGTTTGGAGACAACTCCCAGAGCTGTGCTAGAACATTGTTAGACTAAGAACCAAAATATCCCCAAATCCAAGGATCTTGGAACTTTAACATCATGTTCCATTACAAACGTAAGACTCTACATGAAAAACCTTTGCCCTTTGTTTTCTTGAGACGCCAGGATTTGTATGTACAGAAGTATCACTTCTTACACCTTTGCTTAACTGCAGCTGGCAATGCCTTCAGTGTTGCACCTTCCACTGGTTCCTTTCAGCTGCTACCAGGAGAAGCAGTACACCAAAATTAAAATCAGGCTTTTCTGTAGATGTTCAAATAGCAAAGCCTGCAGGCTGAGCAAATGTAAACCCGAAATAAAATGAATTTACCTACTTGCTCAGCTCCTCTACCTAAAACACATCACAAAGACCAGACAGGAACACCATGTAAACAAAGCCACCTCACTGTAAAACTGGTTTCTCAAATTGCAGATGTAGAGCAAAGCTACACAATAGTAACTTTGTACTCCACTGGGTTACTCCAACTGCTGTCTTCCTTTCCTTTAAAATTACTCACAGCCCTTCAAGCTACTTTTCAGCATATTTTCATTGCCTTGCTAGACTCTAGCACCCTGTCATCCTCCAGCCTTTCCTAAGTTCTTAGCAGGGCACTGGAATGCCAAACATCAATAGAAACACAAGTCTCAGCTCATTTCTTCAAATTTGTCATGCTATGCTCATATCACTTTTATCTTGTTTCTGTTAATTTTAGAAAGAATGATGGATTACACTACAGCTTCAACTTTATCTTGCTAATTGTGCACAATTATTATTTTGTTTTGGGTAAATTAATGGCAAATATCATAAAATGGGAAGACTGGCAATTTATGGTGAACAGCTCATGGTTTCCAGGTTCCTTGGATAGCAAAATGTCTAAAATGCAGAAAATTGTTTAGAACTTCCAGGCTACTAAGAAACACCTTTGCAAAATACCCACAATGGCCTGCTGACCTAAGACAGAAGAATCCTTAAGAGGATTATTGTCTTCCTTTTGATAAGATTCTTATCAGATCACATTTTTTTCTGCATGACATGAGAAGCTTTTGCTCTATAATGATCATTAAATATAAGCACACAAACATGTCACAGCAATTTTACAGTTACCTTCCGTTCTAACTTAGGTCACAAGGCAATTCAGGATTTGCATTGGAATTTATTTGTTTGGTGCATTAAGTACATCGTGAAATCATGATAAAATTATATATCTGTGCCTGCTTCCTGTAAGAGTGCAAAAATGATACCTTGCTTAGTAAGTGCTCTAAAACTGCCATCTGTCCAAATAAAAATCTGCAATACTCATTTTGCTCAAGCTACAGAGTTGCTCTATGAAATTTATTCAGAAACACTTAAACATTTGCAAAAAAAAAAACCAAAACTGAACCAAGAGCATAGGAAATCCAAAACATAACTCTCATCCAACTGGGCTCAGAACAAATGCCAGGATTGCTACACTGCTTGGTATTGGCCCACCAATTTATCCCAGAAGTCACAGAAATACTTCATTCTCCACTGAAAGAGGTAATTGAGAGCTATTCTACACATGCAACACACTAAGAGCTCAGGCTTATATTTAAAAATATTTGCATTTATTATCTTATATAAGATACAAAGATATAAACTAACCTTATTTATACATTTAGAAGAGTTTAATTGAACCCTGAAAAAGTAACATATATTCCCTTCTCATTTAGTAATATAAATTAAGTAAAGAACATACTCTATGCTAATTTACCACAAGAGTCTCCCAACATTTTCCAGTAATCCCTACGCAATCCAACTGTCCATCACACGTCTGCTTTCTCATTCTGTCCATAGCATTTTAAAGAATTTTATGGAACCACACACGTGTAAGATGCTATGTTTGTGTAGGGAAAAGAAAAATTGAATAAACATAGCCCAGAATGATGATGGAAGATGCAGAAACAAGCTGGTAGCTCATTCTAACGTCCCCAAATGGACAACTCTGAAAGCTCAACTTCACACTCCCTCTTTACTGCAGAAGCTCCAGCACGACAGAACAAAACAATTGGGTTTGGCCTTCATTATTCATTTAATCTTCTAAATCCCAGTTTCACCCCACTGAGATCCTCTGAGATCAGAACCAATACCACATGCTGGATTCAATGCAGTGGGAGATGCATCTGAAGTGGCACATGCCTCAGGAACACCAGCCACAGCACTCACTGCTCATCAGCATGAACATAACCCCCACTATGTCCTGGCTGAGCCACAACGAAACACAGGAAAACCTGCAGGTACATCCTGATCTACATACTGGGATAACATCTACTTGTCTACTTAGAAACTAGAAAGCATTATTCAAAAAATGCTACATGAGGACTCTGCATCCACAAGCAATCCACATGGCTTATTTCCTAAGAAAGGAGGTTACCACATCATTCCCTCCTTCAAGATATTTTCCTTCCATAAGGCCTTCTGGTGCTTAGGGTCAATCAGCTGCTCTGAGAGATGGTCATCTGTAAGGCTCAGACTATGTTATTCATTGCCTTATGACAATAACTCAAATTAGTCAAGACTGTAAATTAAGGGAACACCCTTTTCTCATATTGCCAAGCCCAGCAGATCTGTTTAAATGACAGAAAATAAATCAATAAATTGACTTTATTTTATGTTGATTTTGCAATATCTTCACAGCTCTTCCACATTCCTTGGTACACAGAAACATATCCCCATCTAGACCATTTCTACAGCAACCTCTTCATCTCCAGATTACTCAGGATCTGGAACAATTCACCAACAGAGGAGAAAAAACCCATAACATTTATATATTAATCAACTATAACCTATGGAGTTATAATATCCAGCATTATTCTAGATATTTTATATCATTCATAGTAACATGACATACATCTAAATAAAAATACCAGCTATCCATTTAAAAATAGGATCTTTACCACAGAATGGAACATCTCAAGTTACCAATTTCAAGACAAAGTAAATGAGAGACTCATTTACTAGTAATTATCATTGACATTTAGAATTCACTGCTCTGTTATACCTAAATTGGGCATTGTTGCTAGAACTTGGAAATGTGACTGACCGAGTATTAGGCCACTTTTATCTTTTAAATAGCAATTTTGCTTTTTGCTGCTTGAACCTTAAACTGGGGAGACACTTTATCTTCCCAGCACAGGGTTTCTAGAGAGCAAAGACCTCATTTCTGGGTATTGGTAATTGTCTGCAGAACAACCCTTATCATAGCCTTGCATTACCATAACGTGTGTGGATGGTTTTTCATATTATCTTTTTCTCTGACCTCTTCCAAAAGCAAAACAAAACAAAACAAAACAAAACACCCAAACCAAACAAACAACAAAAAGAACCCCACCACAAACACACAAAATAACCCAACACCAAACAAACCACCACACAAAAAGATTCAGCAGTTTTCTTTTGACAGAATATATTTACCTGCATGTCTGTGTATCAATTTCAGGGGTTTTTTTCTCCCTCAGAAATGCCATCTGCTGCTGCACTGGCAAATCTATCTGATGATTACTGGGCCTTGGCACTCGAAGTGATCACTAGAGATTTTTTTAACCCCTCTGTGATGTCACGATCAATCTACAACAGTAGATCGTGACCTTTCAAAATAAATATTTGGTCCATTATAAACAGAGTTTTGTATTAAGTTCTTAAGATTCATAAGTTTGAGAAAACTGAAAACTACACAGACAAGACTATGACATGAAACCAATGTGGCAAAAGGTATCACTCTGTTGCGAATCAACCTTGCAAGACTTTGTTAGTTTAGACTGTTAACAAATATTAACCAGACATAACAGTTTAGGCATTAAATATAATTAAAACATTTCCTCTGTGGTTACCAAACAATACTCTTCATTGTCATCTGCTACCTTCTCTACCTCTTCCAAACTACTCATTAGTTACAGTGCTTCTCCACTGAAGAGGGAAAGCTCAAATCAGATCACCAACAGTATTTATCCTCAGCTGTTCTGTGGTTGCAAACTTCATCTTCAGTTGGCATCCTGGACAAACTGAAGGCAATGGGAGTGTTACACTCATTCATTAGAATTGCGATTATACCTTTGTTCTAAGTGGCAGAAAGCTCATTGCTTACTGCTTGAAAAGGGAAGCGCAATCAGCTATGTATTCCATGAAAATGTAACAGAAAAACACTGCAGGAAAACCGCATTTTGCAGCTTTATACATACATAGATAAGTCTGAAAGCTCCTCTTCCCAAGTGAGGTGACTCAAATATACTAGTGGTGAATTAGCGTAACTTTTAAAAGGCATTTCTATAGAGTCTGTGCAGGTAGAGATGACTGGTCAAGAAAGCACATATAGTACAGGAAACATGTTTTGCATCTGACCATATAAATACACAGATGATACGCTCTCCGGCTTGCCCATACTTCTTAGGGAGTAGCAGGCTCGTTACTAGACAACCAGCAAGGACTCTGAACTTAAACAAAGCCTTTGTGTATTTAGACAGGACTTCAGGTGCATCCTTTCTTCTTTTATTTTCCATGAAATATCAAATTCACTCATACATTATTAAATGACAAGTAGAGCATGCCATTTACAGTAAAAACAAGTATTTTAAAGTAATTACCTCCACTGGACTGGAGTTTATCAAGAGAAGGTAGACAGCATTCTACATTCTCTTTACATTCAGGCTGTATCAGCAGGCACATATACAGATGGCCCTTTCCCAATCCAGTAGCTAATGTGCAGTCGAAGTAGGTCAGTGAAGAACAAAAGAGTTTTAAACTATACTAATCCAGTGGCTTCAGTACCCTGAAGAAATGACAGAAGGACTGTCGAAACTGTTGTCACAGGACAAAGTTATAACTGTAAAGGCTAGAAAATAAAATACCATCTCATGCCATCATGTTGTTCCCCCCTGTACCTGTATATTACTTAATTGTTTGGTCTCTGAGACTCTGCAAGTAGTCAACTAATTTGCCTTCAAGCAAACCTACTGAAGAGGCAGAGAAGTATCAATCTTTAACATAAAGCCTAACAATCTAGCGAGCTTGACACCCACTCCTCTGGTTCCTGTCATTTTCAGAGGATGTTAGAGCTTGTTTCATTTTAATATCAATGGCAGCAATAGCGCTCTCGTCAGAAGGGAGTGAAGAACCCAGGTCAGGCATTCTTTCGGCAGCAGAGTCCTTCAGCTTGAGGATCCAATTTGGTATCGCTTCCTGCCTTTTCTCTGGGCTGCTCCTACCTTTACCTGCTCGTGGAGGCTCTCACAATCATGTCTGTAATACTCCTTTCTGAAGCTTGTCTCTGTCTTGCTTCTTGCAGTTTATGGCTGAAGATCTTCTCCAAGAGCCCCCAGCTTCTCCAAATGCCATCTATTTTTACCTAGGCACTGCTGTCTCATTCCGGATGCTGCTAATTAGCCCCTTAGTCACAACTGGAAAAGTAACCTAGCCAAGTAACCCTTTCTGAGCTGCTGCACTGAGGAATCTGTGTGCCTCACACTTGCATTGATTCAAATGAGGAAGCTTCCAGTAAATACGTTCCCATGCAAGATGAAGCCCGGAGTTTAGTACAAATTAATCAGAATTTAGCCTCCAAGATTCTATAGCAACTTCACCCACGCACGTGTTTTGAAATAATGACCTTCCCACACCTGAGTTTTATGTATTGAAATTTCTAAATCCTGTAGGGATGTACCACATAAAATGGGAGATAACTGTAGCACTAGAGATCAGCTGTACTCTACCTATTCACTAGTCTGTCTTTCCTTCCTTGCCCCCCATTACCTAGACCACTCTGTGAACTTGTAAGGATCTAATCAAATTAAAGAAAAACCATGTAAAGTTAGACTGTTAAGAGAGTGA
Source organism: Megaceryle maxima (assembly GCA_024605025.1). Lineage (NCBI taxonomy): Eukaryota > Metazoa > Chordata > Aves > Coraciiformes > Cerylidae > Megaceryle > Megaceryle maxima. Next base: position 27,683 of record JANHGN010001479.1, on the reverse strand, counting down.
AACAAGTGATGACAATACACACATATAAGCAACCCAATCTGAATCAAGTGTTTTTCCACAGAGACTTCTCATAGACAAGACGTAAACCAGCTGGTTTCACAGCTACAAAATGATGTTTTGGACAACTCAGCGAGCCCTGCTTACTTCTTAATCACTTTGATAATGAAAAGTTAAGTTGAAGCATCTTGGAATTTCCTCCCAACTATTCTGCTTCTGCAGAGTTATCAACCAAACTGGAACAGGAAAAACAGATGAGATAGACAGACTAGTTAGGCTGTTTTTACTAGGAAAAGACTGGGAAAAGTAAATAACTAAATGATCTAAATTCATTCTAAATTACTTTACAGTCATTGTAATACTTAATTATTCCACTAGAAAGGCAAATTTAAATGCTAAGTTTTAAAAAGCTGTTGCTTCAGAAATATAAAATGTAAATGAGAAAATTATCATTTTGCTAAGAGAACTTGACTCATTTTTACTAATGAAGACCACAATCATTTCATACTAATATAATGAATCCCTTCTAGAAATTATGAGGTTACCACAGACAAACACAGCATGTGTTTTTGACAAGATGAATGCGACTATAAGATGTCCTGGACATCATCTGTAAAAACTAAAAGCAGAGGTTTTCAACAGATTAGTAATCCTGGATTCAGTTAAATACTGGCAGGATTAGTACTATTTCCTAGGACGAAAGAAAGATCCTGTTCCACCCCATAAAGACACCACAGGCTGCCAAGAGTAAAGGGAAGGGCCTTCAGCTGTGGATCATTAAGAAACAGACAGTTTAAAAAAATGGGATGTTTTGGAGAACACAGCATCCAGTAAAACAGTGGAGTACTTTTTCCATGTGGACCCAAGAGAACTTGAAATCATTTATTCTGCAAATGAGAAACTGAATGCTTCTATGATGGTTTGTTTTGCTGAGAAAGGAACTTCTTTTCACTTGAAATGAAGGCAAAAAGGATCTGCTTTAAATTTGATTCTGCTAAAAAGAAATGAACACATACAGCAGAGTGCAAAATCCTTGCCCGCAAACCACCACCACCATTAGCCCTGCACATCCCTACTTCCCACTCTCTCACACCAGTTTTGTCCGGCTGGGGATATTTTTGGTTTTAAAGAAACAGTTCTGCAAGGCTGTATACAACTTTAGTCCAGACTGAGGATTCACCTAATACAACAACGGAAAAACGTAGGGGAGCTTCGAGCCACAGACACAACTGTGATGGGACGGAACATGGTTATTCCAAGTTAACAGGCAGACATTCTCCACGGGATGTTCAGGCACAGCCAAAGTAGTTTTTGCATAGACCACGGCCTGATGGTTGTTGATCATTTTAAAGGAGGCTCCTCTTCAATTTCTGAAGCAGATGTGGCAGGTATGCGAGTCAGCCTCATAGATACAATAATCAGTGACAAGCCTAGAGACTCAAGGGATCTCTGGTGGTGCTCAGCTCCAGTCAGTCCAAATGCCCTGGGCTGGTCTCAGCCCCAGGAGAGGTCACCACTGACTTTCCATGGCACGCATCCACATGGCACAGCTCCCTTACAGCTTGGACTCAAGTCACTGCTGCCCATGGGGCTTTCCTGCCATTTCAGTGTCATCTCCTGCACTCAACCAGGTCTACCAGACAGGGGTGAGCTCTTCCGAGCTGTTTGTTCTCACTCCGATAATGCACAGAGAGCAGCAGCACAGTTTGTCTTCTCTCACTGTACACAGCCTTACCTGGACACACAGGTTTCCTTGGCCTAATGGGAGGTTTCAGTCAGGATGCAGCAAGGCAGAGGAAATGAAAAAAGGCTGCTTGTGCAACAAAAAGGAAAACGGCAGATTCTTCTGCTTTGGGCACTACTCTTCCTACTATGTAATACTACTTCCTTAAGGCATCAGCACCACCATAGGGCACTCATGGTGCAAGTATTTACACCCAGCCCTCCCTTCAATAGCTCAGATCACCTGAGAAAAAAAATCAAATTACTCCAAAATTCTACCAGCTTGTAGACAGAGATGAGCTTCTGCATCAGTATTTCTGGTTAAATCACTTATAAGGCAAACAAAATTGTATTATTGTACAATAACATGTCACCTGTTCAGGAAGAAGATTTTATCATCATTTCTCCACATCCTCACTACCTCCAAGTAACAGTATACTAAGTAATACTTTTATTTTCTTCTTTTTCCGATGTTACAAAGTGCTCAGAGTTAACGGTGGTTTAAATATTAGAGCAAGCTCAGACACTACAAAGAGTTTGCCTGCAGTAGCACTTCCCTCCTCTCTTATTTGCAGAATAACTGAGCTCAAGCAGAGCACTCGCTGTTCCTCTGTACTCGCCCCAGTTCCAGGATCAGGGAGCTCCAACTCCCCTCCACAGCTCAGCACCTGATACAGCCCAGCTCCTCTTCTACAACAGGTCCATCCAGTTCCTCTCTGCTTCCTGATTCTGTCACCGAGCAACAACTTCCCCTGGTTTTCCCCCTTCCCTCATCATCCTGCCTTTTCTTGTCACGACTTAGGAAGCTGACATTAACCCTTTGCTTTTGGGTAGGTTTAAGATAAAAATCATCAGTCATTTTATGTTGGTTTTTTTCTTTTTTTTTTTATATGAATATAAGTGATGAACTCAAGTCTATAGGAAGAAGAATTTTAGAACTACTTGAAAATGTTTAGGGGAAAAAAAAAAAGATCTGAAGAAATATCTGTATTATAATAATTTTTTTTTTTTCTGAATGCCCAAGAGGTAGAATACACAGGCTAAGAAGAGGTGTACAAAATTCCCTCTGGACTGGTCATTAGAAATTAAGATTGATTTTTGTTTTGTTTTGGGGTTTTTTGTGTGTTTTTGTTTGTTTGTTTTTTTAATTATGCCTACTAAGCAATGCCAATGTCCTTTCTTAAACAAAACCCAACTCTAGTTGGGTTTTTTTTTTCCTACGGAGATATTTAAGAACACATGACAGGTATGAAAGCTTCTGAATTTATAACTTTCACATTAAAAACTTGGAAAACTGGAATTCTAACTTTTTTTAAAGTTAATTTTACCTTTATTCTGCACATAATTCTCTATCTTTAAGTGGAGGAGAACCAACTCAGGCCCTGGCACATTCAGTGACAACTTCAAAACCTGTCTTCAAAACTTTGTCTTCAGCAAAACAACGTGCAAAAAATAAAACATACTGCAATCTCTCTTTTGAATTAAAAAACAAATATATTCCATTTTTTCATACCTCAACACAGAGATCAGCCTTTGCCTTCTTAATGCTACCCCACAACACACCAGAGTAACGCAGACATCACCACACATCTCCCTTTACACACCCACCAGTGAACCCGACTCAGCAATCCTTAATCAGTTAAAGTGCTAATATAACCAAATTAGACTTGTTTCTGAATAACAAAAACAAACCCCAGTCTTAATGCTGAAATGCAGGAAAATCTGTTACAATGTGGAGACTGATCCTATGCTTCCTCAGATTTCAGGGCTCTCAAGGCTAGAATACAGAATCAGGTTATAAATTGATCTAATTTCCACTCACTGTCTCATAAAGCTCATCACACATCTGCAAATACAAGCCAAACAAAAATATCATATTAAAAATAAGCATCAGCTTGCCTCTGTGTCTACTGCTTTGCTACTGCATGTTCATAGAGAGCGTATTTTTAAATGATATCTGTCAATGAGTTTACAGCTGCCAAAGCAAGCCAGCTCAAGCTATAACCCAAATGAAAAAGCATCTAACTCAAAACTTAGAAGCTAAACCGTAAACAATTAGAAAAAGCAAAACAACAAACAACAAAGTAACACCAAAAATCTACCAACACCTTATCCTTTGATTATGCATTAAAATTTCACAAGTAGACTCTCAAAATTGTACCTCCAGAAATTAATCTTTTAAGCACTTAAGAAACTATAAGAAAAAAATGACAATTTTTCATTTTTTTCAGTCCTCTCCACCTCGAAGAGCCCTACCTTCGTTACATCCACAAGATGAACATTGCTCCTTTCCATCAACATTGCACTCTGAAGAACATCTCTCCTTTTAATGTGAGTGCTTACTGAAGGTATGTTTAGAAGTCCAACACGAGCCTACAGTCTAATTCACTTGTCTAACAAGTGAATTATATTCATAACTGGATGGTGATTAACACCAAACAACCCAGTGCTCACACAAACAGCACAGCAAATCATTCTTTTCAAACTGCCAATCGCTGAGGTCAAAACATTCGTGCTTTTAAGTCAAATTACAATCAACTTCCTCCCCACCCATTCTATTATTTGTTATTCATGCATTGACAGGAGCATGGAAACCACGAAAAAAATAAATCACAAGTAGCATGGAAAAACCTAAGAGAGGGAAAGGATTTCTTCAGTTAAAAAAAACCCCAAAACAAACCACAACCAAAACCAACCAACCAAAGAAAAAAACCCAATGAAGCAAAAACAAAACCAAAATCAAAAACAAAACAAAACCAAAAATCCAAGCAAACTTTTTTTCCCTTCATTTGCTTTAGATACTTCCTTTTATACAGCTCTCATTTATCTGTTACAGTGCCCCACAACTACAATCAATTTCAGTATCGAGTCAAGCAACTGCTTTCCATTCCAAAATCAAAAAAAAAGTTATCCAGCAACGTTTTGATTCACAGAGTTCAGTGCTAGCCTCTGAGAAAATGTTAGCTTTAGATTTTAAAATTGTAGCTGTTAACAAAAAAATAAGGGGAAAAAAAATACCCCAAACCAACTGGTTTTCTATTTTATTTGCATTCAGATTCCTGCTATAAAGAGTATCTTTCTAATCACTGTTAATTTCCTGAAATCTTTTTGCTTATAAATCAAGTATTTTGTGACACAATATTAGCAGTCTCCTTGAAATACTGCTTCAGCATCAACAACATAAAAAACAACAGTACTGAAGACTTGTAAGAGATCAAGTTTTTTATAGTGGAGACTTCAAGTAATACTCCTGACACATGTTCCTGAACCCGACAGCACTCTCGGTTTCTGCTTACCCACCCGGGATCTTTAAAGCAGCCGTGACGTAGGAGCAACGTCCATCACCCGCGGCGGAAGGCAGCTCCCCGGCTGTTTACCGGCTCTAACTCCACTCCAGTTTTTCGTGGGTAAACGCACGCTGCCCAGTCCTTTCATTATCTGCATAATCCCAGCCTCTTTGATTACTGGACTGTAATACCAGTGCCCGAGCGAGCTTTCAATCCTGAATTATGGCCACACAGAACATGAGCGGGGGAGTGCCAAACAAGATGATTAAGCGGCGAAATATGACAAGGCATGAATTATATTGTTAATATTCCTATCATTAGCTGCAGAAACGGAGGGGTTTGTGCAGCCAATAGCAACTATGCTTAAGAAAGCTCCTCCACTTTGACACGCTTTCAAAATAAAAGCAACTATTTGTTTGGGGTAATTTTATTCTTTGGTTGTTTTGATACTGAACTGTATTTCAACAGTTTACAAATTACTTCCTTGAAACAACAGTGGAGGAAATTCTTCTTTTAAAAAGGCAGGCTCCAGTTACAATCCCTGATTTTCAGAGAATGAGAGCATAATAATTTTTCAACAAGATATGCTAAACAGCTTTCATTTTCAGCTACTCTCTGCCTGTATTTAAGTGTGTGTATATATATACCAAATCTCCACAAATTTTGATTATCTATCAGCATATTGTTACATTTCCCCAAATTTATTAGACATAAAAAAAGCTTTTTTTTTTTTTTTTTTTTTTTTTTTTTAATCAACGCATCCGCATCTTTGTGGTTTTCCTCACTTC
>JANHGN010001479.1:0-13571 GCA_024605025.1 Megaceryle maxima | reverse complement strand
GGGGGAGATATAAAAATAATTAGAAAAAAAATATTAAAAAAAAAATTTATATATATATATATATAGAAAACAAAACAAAAACCAAACAAAAAAGCAAAACAAAAATCAAACAAGAAACCAAACCAAACAAAACACAACCAAAAAATAATAGCATGAAGGAGTAAGGACAAGGAAAATTACCGCGTGAATAACAAAAAGGGAAGACTGTCTTGCAGTAAGGTCTGATTACTACAACAGAGGCAGGATGGAGCTGGCATGTTCTTCATAGGGTGGAACTCCATCCTGACAGGTCTAGTCTTGTCTTCAGAAAGTGTAGACAAACAACCACTGTAACACAGTGATGGACCTTAAGATGATCAGACTATTTTTTTTTTCCCTTTATAAATATAGCTAATCTTATTATATTGAAATTTTCAATAACCTCTGCAATCCACTTCACCTGGAGCACTTTTCCATGTATGAGTGAGTTTTATCACCCTCTTGTGGAAAAATAAGTGAATTGTATCCATCAGAGGTTATAGGCAGGAGCAGAAAGTGGGAGTAAGGAAGGCAGTGAAGGTAATGAATAAGCCAAGAAGAGAGAAGTATGGACTGGGTGGAATAAAGGGAAAGTTAAAGGAGAACCGAGATAACTAGTAGCAACACAGCACCACTTCAGCTTCTTCAAAAAACTATCCCAAAAATGTTATTTGAAAACACCAAAGGCAACTAGCTGCCAAATTTACTCTCCCTTGGTAACACTGAAAATATTCAACAAATAAGTTATGTTCTGTACAGTCATTCAAGTACTGTCTCAGCTGTAATCACCACCTCTTGCACCTTTGTTTCCACATAGATGGGAAAAAATACTCCATAAACAGTTTTGAACAGTTAGCCTTCTGTGAAGTCAGAAAACATTTACGAGATAGACTTTCTTCTTTATAAAGAGACCGCATATAATATCTGTGCCCTGCTGTTAGTGGAGAGCACATGAGCTAAACTCTGAGAGCAACAAACAAATTTGCTGCCACTTGGATTTTAAAACTTGAAAATCCAGGTTCAGTACAAGCACATACAAAAAAGAAACCAAGAAAAATCACAATAATATTAAAACTAAACTCATGACACTACAAAAAAGGCATGGAAATCCCAAACAACAAAAGGCCAGCTCAGATCAGGTAGACACCAAACACACAGTGAAAAAAATAAGAGATGTCATACCATATATCCCTAAAACATCCTGAAAATCTCCCAGGAATCCTACAGAAAACTACAGACCACATCCAACACAAGCCATAGTTATTTCTTAAAGATTTTTTCTGATAGTCCTCAAAAAGAGTGAGAAACCCATTAAAAATAACAACAGTAATGACAGATTTTGTAACTTTATGATAAAAGAATACCTAAAGAAATGCTTCCTTCCCAATACAGAAACTACACTTACACCCAGCCGCTATTCACAATAAAAAATATAAAATGCATAATCTGACAGTAAAGTACTTCTCCAGACCATATATAATTTCAACTTAACTTTACTCTTCATGAAGGTATCTTATTTTTGAGTAGTTTGTCATTATCTCAAACTGGGGGCTCAAGTCCTAAAATCAATACTGTTACCAGTAGGCACACACAGTTATCTACATTTATTCATCATCCCAGAGATACCACTGATTATTTACTTGACCCATCAAGTAAGGAAGGCTAGGTCCACAACTGATGTTTTGCAGAAGATACATCTTTTAAAATTCATTAAAATCTTTAAAAGACCCTAATTATGCACAAACCTTTATAATCAGAATAACAAATTTCTTGCTTCCACCTCTCTTATAGCTTGGTCAGTTCTGAAGTCCAATATTAAGTTATTAGAACAGGCTCTTCAGATCAGTGAGCACAAGAAGCTACTGTTAGAACAGAGACAGCTCTATGTCCAGTGATGTTCAACAGACTTCCCAGCAATCTGCTGTTCTATTTTTTCTTTTAGGAAGCAACCCAGAAGCCATCCATTTCACTTTCTTGCCTTCTGCCCATTTAACCAGGTACATCATCTGTCCTACTCTTGCAGGGAAGGACCATGCACTTTATATGCAAGGAAAATAACCACGGTTAAGAACCTGTCGCACAGATCAGAAAGGAAAAACAGCAGTAAAAATTGATAAGGGGCATAAATTAAAAATATTTATTTTTATAAAAATGCATTAATAAAACCTTAATGGAATGTTAAAGTGGTTTAAAACCAAATTATTATATTACATACTTTGTTTTCAAGTAATACAAGATAACATAATAGTGACATGAAAAATAAAAAGGAGATTGAAAAAATACATTGTTATATTAAACAAATCTAAGAATATATACAATTTCAAAATTATATGTCACTATCAGTCAGAAAAATCTACTGGTGAAAAACCTTCCATTATTGCAAATCATTATTATTCCTCATTCCAAATGACTCCCCTGCAGATTGACTTTGTTGAAAACAGGCAATTTTTTCAATCAAGTGCAACAACTGAGGGCCCAAAAGTATTGTACACCAGCTCTTTGGACAGCTGCCTTATCTTTTGAAAATGCTTGATAAAGATCCTCAGACTGTAGCTGCAGCGATTTTTTTTATTTTTATTTTTATTTATTTTTTTAAGTTTATTTTAGCAGGGAAGCGCATACACAGAAGCAATCAACCCAACGTAAAAGTTCTCCACCATTTCAGTACTTCAGTTCTAAGTTAACTGTTTCAGAGGGCACAAGATCAAGCACATCACTAGAATTAGGAGGAGGTGTAATGTTTTTAACAATCTGGTTTACACTGCATCCCACAGATGCTTGCCTCAGCACAGATGAGAGGGAACTGCTCAAAGAAGCTTTGCACCAGAAAAAACCCTCATGTAACTGCACCTGCAACACTGACTGACACAACCAGCGAGGTTTTTAGCTACGATAAACCCTGCTACATCCTTCTGAGACAAGACTCCTGTACCTTTCTAACAGATTTTCCTTCACCTTTCATGAAGTAATGTGCACCCATGTGCATGATACTTGTGAATTAGTTACCAAGATTACACGATACCATCATTAATGCCCAATCCTACCAAAACTCACTGAACTCAGCAAGTCCTCTTGTCTGTTACTTCTAAGGATTTTTGCCTGACTGAGTCAAAGAAACAGTAATAACTTGAATGAAAAAGCTGTAGGTGAAAGGAAGTTACCCTGAATCTAAAAATAGTTTTCTGTCCTCCTCCCACTCCCCAGAAAGCATAAATCAAAGTGCTCTTTTCTCAGGGAGGCAGTAGCTTACAATGGATGAACATGAAGCGAGTGATTCCTTACTATAAAGCTTTACCAATGAACTCAAGTAGTATCTTGCTCTAAGTATTGACAAACAAAACAGAATGTTAAACGAGCTCAAAACCTAAACTTTATATATGACTTTGAATATATATATAAATTATTTATATACAGAGATATCAGATATACACATTTAATATACACACAGATTTTATAAATAAACATCATAATTTCAGAGATACAGACTATGTACATTTCACCACAGTAAAACTCTGAATTGTATTCAATTACAAAGGCAGCACTATACTTCCAATAATCATGTATAGCATATAGAAATAACTGCATGGCTAAACCATAACTTACACTTGTCAAAGGTACTTTGGGAGAGTAATATAAAGGAGGCACTTATTACAGAAACAGAAGGTTCTATTACATACCCACAGGGTTACACTTGGACACAGAAAGAACACTGTAATATTATTAGAGAAATAAATAATACTGAGAAACATTAGAGAGACATACTGTACAAATACAGACTGAGAACAAAAGTTTCTGATGATGGTAAAGTCTGAACTTTCTTGTAGAAACTTATCAGGATTTTAGACTTAATCTTGTGAAGAGCGGAGAAATGTATTTGACATGGTGATTACAAGTTACTTCACTTTAAAAATAAATACAAAAACATTTTAAAATAAATAAATAAATAAATAAAGGGAAGAGAGAAGAATAATCACCACTTAACAGTTCCAGAAGGTAGACTGAGAAATTCCAGAAGTAACACAATTATTCTGACAGCTTCAGGTAGGAAAGCAAAACAAAACAACCTCACCACAACAAATAAAAACAACCATCACCACCATGGCTATAGGAAAATCACCAGGCCTAAAGAGACTTAGAAATAAATAATGACAACTGAATGGAAACGTTAGAAGATCAGAGCTAAGCTGACAGAATTTCTTGCCAGCCGCAGTTTCACTAACGCACTGTTAAGACAAGGAGGTATTCTTTTACTAGGATCTTAACTTCAAGTTGGCATTTCTACACATGCCCATTCTCTAGAAATGTCGTTCTACAAAAACTGCACTCCAGATGTGGGAGCCAAGTAACAAGAGGAGACATATTCAAAAAGACAGAACGTACTTAGTATATGGTCCTTCCTGAACACTGTCGAGCAAATAGTTTTTCAGAAACAACAAGAAACCCTTAAGATTATTGGAAAGAATTATTCTACAAGCACCAGATGTTGAAAAAATTAAAAAGAAAGTGAAGTATATCTTCAAAAAACTACTGCCAAGAGTACAAGAGAAAGTGAAGAAATTAATTACGTATGACAAGAAACTCACACATCTTAAGACAAAATAACAAATGGGCTGTGTCCTCCTCCCTTTTGGGATTGTGGCCCTATTCCCAAATCTTAGACGAAGATGGTTCATTATGTGCAGATTTATTTCAACCAGAAAGGGCACAAAATTCCTAAAAGTAGTTCCAGGACTGATGTTTGATTGACCATTGATTATGTACAAAACAAACCTAGTTCCAATATTTCTTCCACATAGTGAATTAGGAGTCCTGGGATCTATTTTCAATCATGGAAATAAAGCAAAATTTTATTTTGAAAAGTCATAACCACTATGACCCTAAACTCCTGTTTATAAATTAGGAGAAAGTTATTTAGCATAGGTATATTTAGCATTGGTATCTGTAAAGCATTCCAAATTTCACAAATGGAGTAGCACAGGAAAGACAAGCAGCCAATCCCCTGGGAAGTCAACAGAAAATAACTGTAATTCTTCTGCAACTCAAATCCTAATAATTTCCCAGATGTACAGTTCTGAAGGCAGTATCCAAAATTATCAAAAGTAACTCAAAATATCAAAATAATATCCAAAATATAATAATCCAAAATTATCAAAAGTAACTGTATTTGAAAAAGAAAGTGCACATCTTGCAGTTCTCATTTATATGAGTCTTGTGGAGTTGGTAGGGGTTTTTTACTATTTAGGAAGTTCAGCATTTGACCCGTAGATAGGATTCATAAGAAAAGCTTATAATAAAATCTCAACTATAGGGAAATAATATAATGATCAAAAGCTAACAGCAATGCTGCGAAAAGAGATTTTCCTCTTTTGCATGTGCAATGCTCTTTTGTTGCCACTAGAGCAATTCTTTAATGCCATGGAAACTATCTGATAAATGTATTAGAAGCTCCATAAATTTCACAATATTGAGGTAGCAAAGCAATTGGTACTGTTGACAGAGAACTTCTGTACTGAGTGCTTATTTCAAGGAAGAAAAATTATCTAAATATAAAAAACATACTTGGAGCAGTTTTCAACAAATTTATACAATAGTTCTAGAAAACCTGAAAGTAAACCACACTCATTATATTAGATCACTGGAGAATGTGGGAGGATGATAGGAAAAAAGAGGCACACCTTGAAATTAGAAAAATGGGATACATTGATTTGAAATTTAACAGTCTTACTTTTGCATATTTTGCTTTACCTAACTTAGGTATTTTCAGTGAGAGTGAGGGGGATGGGAAGAATACTGTGAATTACATGCAAGTTTTCTGTCCAGTTTCTCAAGATCCTAAACATGTATTCATAAGGCATATGACCTTTTTAGTCATCTGTACTTGTGTCTTCATCCTCTGGACACTCCCCTACCATTGCAGATACTTTCAGAAAAACAAATTAACTCCCCCTTCACCTTTTACAGGTAATACAGAAATGGCTCTATTTCCACATGTCTAGTACAACAACAAACTTTTTTCCAAACAACTGCTTCCTAACAGTGCAATCCTACTAATCTACCTCTAGAGATCTAAGTAAAAAGAGTATCTACGTAAAATGAAAGTAAAATAACCCTCCAATAAACAATATACCTGTCCAACACACGCATAGCATTATATTCCTCTACAGAACAAGCACAATTTGAGGCACGTGCCACAAACTTGGTTAATAAACTTGCCTGGGTTTGACTAAGGCACAGAAGTGAAAATAGTCAGTCCTAGCAAAGGGCCTTTCACCAGGACTGCTCTGCCACAAAGCCATTATCTAGGGTACAAGTAGTCTCTTCACAAGCAAAGCCAAAAATCAAAAGGCATAACGCACTGCAACATACACCAGGCAAGAGCATGCAAACATCTAAAAAGGCATGTGAGACTGAAACATATGGAAGGATGCACATATTGAAAATGCCGGGCAATCGTATCACAGCTCCCATACGTACTTCTCATCCCCTTCCTCTACGCTTGAAACAAAGGAGGAAAGGTTGGGTTTAAAGTGTTACATTGGACATTAGTCATATTAAAAAAGGGAACTCCAAGTAAGATTTGGTCACAAGACAATAAATAAAAACATAATTAAATTATAGGAAAAGATAATTCTTTACTGTAGACAAGCAGAGCAGCTTTTTGGCTTGTGGCTTTTGAAAGCCTAAACTCAGCCCAACAGAGCCTCAGAAGGCAGATCTTATTTTCTAAAGATGTTAAATGTTCATTTAAAAAAAAAAAAAAAAAATGATACAATACACACATTTCTGTTAATTTAAAAAAAAAAATTAAAAAAAGGCAAACACACACCACAAAACAAAAACAAACTAACAAAAAAACCCCAACATCCATACACCAGTAACAGCTTACTTTGTAAGAAGTACTCTGTACTTCGTTCCTGGAATAAGCAATACTAAAAATTCCTGTTCTTACTACACTTCCTAAATAGCAGGCTACTCTTCAGACTTGTACGCAGCATCAAAACATACTGCCTCTTCTATTTTACTTTCCTGAAACATTTTTATTACTAAATGAACAACAACAGCGCTGACTTATCTATATGTTTTTGCAGTACAGGCATGTATGTTCACAGAAGGCAACAGACTGCATTAAAACACTACCAAAACAAGCCATTTCACTATATATGACTCTGCCCCTAGGGAAAGGAATGAGAGCAGATAAGATGTGACAGATGTGTAGTCACGTCACTTAATACACTACTGGAAGGTGCTCAAATCATTATGGTGACAGACATAGTATAAAAACTTGCAAAAAAATGGACTAAACGTTTATCTAGTTTTCTGCATACATGATTCTTGGAATCAAAGAAGATACTCAAGTTCATGAAAGTGCTGTTTGAGAAAAGGCAGCCTGCAAATGTCACTATGCAATAGTTATTAAAAAAAATTTAGAGAGAGAAAAGGAGGGAGCACAGCACATATGTTTTTGTCAGCAAAGCCCCTCCATCAAAAATAAGAAAGACTTCTAAGGTTGAATTTGAGATCTCTTCTCTAAAAATTTCCTGTATCGAAATATTTCTGAAAAGGTTTTAATTAAACTTGAAATTTACCCCACACGAGAAGTTTAAATGAACTTAGCGACTGCAAATCTCCAAAGTGATTTCCTTTTTCTAAGACTTTAAAAAGCCATTTTGCTGAAATCTCTTTGTTTTGGTCTGAAAGAGCCAAACAATAAAGATAAAATTGGAAATCACGTGGTTACTAGACTGAAGTAATAGGACTAGGCTTAAAACTTATCTTCAAAGAAGTGACTAAGAGTTTAAAAAATTAGGACTTTAAAATGCAGGAGAAAAATTTCCTCACTTCTTTCCTGTTAATAATACTAACTGTTACAAATATTAATGTAGGTCAAGAATATTTCTTAACAGCAACATGATTTTCAACTGCCAGTGTCCCTTCAGCAGGGACCAATGCCACTGCTGTTTCCAGTAGATGGTTAGGCCCAAATCTTGTAAATTAATCTGCACAGGTAGATCCCTGTGCCTCTGGGAATCTGTATTTAGACAAAGAGGGAAAACTAACTCACAGGATCAGATTCTTAATTTGAAGCTGGACCACTGTAACTCATTATGACACTAATCATAAATGTCTCACCAACACTCTCTGCTCCCCATCTGTTTGTTTTATCTTATTATAGTTTTATATCTCAATCCACTGGACAGCTACAGCAGTCAAATTAAGCACCTGCATATGCCTGTGTTTCTGCAAGACCAGGTCCTCAGACAAAGGCAACATTTTTCTTATGCTTGCACACATGCCTCATCTATCCCCTGAATGGGACTACAGAACAGAGGAAATAATTGTATCAATTTCTTCATTTGTACAAATAGAAATCTCAGTGTTTTCCAGTTACCTAGCCATTAAGTCAAAGGATAAACTCCATTCATCCTTCTGAAGTGCACAACTAGTATTTTCAAAGAAAATGACCTGCATATCAAAAATGACCTGCAGAACTATAAAACCGAGCTTTAAAATCATTTTAAAAGCAGCATTTGCTTCTTTATCATACTGTCATAAAACAACAAGAAAACTTCATAAAATAATATTCATTGAGGACTACAAAGTCAAATCCACTATGGCACCAGCAGACCATAAATTAAGAAATGCTGAAGAGGTAGAGTATTCTGGTAGAGCATCACTCCAAGCCTCCCCAACTCTTCCGCTCTATGCTTTCAAGGTGGTCACTGTCAGGCACAATGCACTGGGGTTGGATAGACCTTTTTGACACAGTATGGCCAGTTGTTGCATTCTTGCAGGTATCCCAGAGAAAGAAGCCCCAACTACTCTAATGACAATGCCACCAGAAATAATCCTAGAATACTACTTCTAATGAAATTAAAAGACACACATTAAAGTGTGAGTTTTCTGGGGGAGTTGGCTCTGTCTTGGGTTTTTTGTTTTGGGGTTTGTTTTTTTGGTTTGGTTTGGTTTTTTTGGCAACTTCTATCTTCATATGAAGAATGAGGGTTAAGAACTAAACAAAAGAGCAATTACACATTTATCACATATTTCAATACTCCAGTTAACAAATTTGTCAAACAGGTAGCAGAGAGAACATAGGAAATATACTTGCTTACAGAGCAAAAATGGTAGAAATGCTACTTTCCAGAATTATCAGTGCCAACAGTGCTTATTTTCACTACTTATAGTAAAAAAAAGAAGAATAGCAATGAAAAAAAATATCCACAAAACTAAATAAACCATTGGAAAATTTGGTGTGAAACATTTCCCAAAGGCGATTCCCCCTTCCTCAAACAGACATAATTCTGAGTGGTGCTTTTGGCCCCCAGATTTGTACTGAAATTCAGTGACAACTGGGGTTTAGGGGAAGCAGTCAAGATATTAAAGCAATACTGGCATCCTTTCAAGAGTAGTACTCTGGATCACAATTTTCTTTCCCAAATTAGAGGTTAAATCTGTCAGCAGAAACTCAGAGCTGGGATATGCAGGCTCTCAAAACAGCAGTGTCTTGCCTAAGACCCAACTGGCAGCATCTTTCCCGTTGAGAGGCTGCAGCTCATGAGACCTTTCAATTTCAAAATCTAGCAGAAGCCAGGAGCTACCAATTCACATATGGTATGAGAGGGGGTCCCATCTCCCCACTAATACCTTGCTGTAGGGCATTCAGCATACGTCTGTGGGCTGCATTTGGCACCACTGTCACAAGTTGCAGACCCACTTATCAAGGAAATACGTTAAAAACCAGTTTCCCTCTGCCTACAAGTCAATTTGCCCTTACCAAAATTAATGTTTCATTTATGTCAGCTGTTGGGATTCACAAACTTGAATACTCACACATACCCTAAGTACCTTGAAGATTCAAGTCATAGTACGGGTTAACACTAGTATTTAAAACTTTCAAAAGTATTGCAAACAATTAGCACATCCTCGAGTCACAGATAAAATACTTTGTAGAACTTAAATACATACATTTCTGGCATGAAGCATTTCTCATTGCTGGCAAATATTCCCTGCAATTTCTGGCAGTAGAATACTTCAAGTTTAGAAGTTGTCTGTAGAGTAAAATTGTTTTATTTATTAAAAGTCATTCTTGATCTTACCTTTTAGCAGAGGCAGGGGAGTTAACTCTATAGGCTTGCCCTGAGACCTAAACTGGGAGGAGCTTTGTGACCTCTTCTGTCTGGCTTTTCTGACGGACTTCCGAGAAAATCCGTCTACTTTATCCACTGATGGAGGAGTAGTTGGTGCTGAGGACATATCCCTACTGAAGGAAAACAAATGTTAGAAATGTATTCCAAATGGAGGAAATAGGTAAAGATTAACCTCAACTTTCCAGAAATCTTTATGCACCACTCTCTTGCTGACAGCTCACCCAGGTAGATTGTTAAGAGAGCTAATCCACTAGCACACATACAAATTGTATGGAATAACCTTAATGAAACAGTGTAATAACTCCTCTTGATTGCTTTTTTAATCTGTGTCTCCCATTTGCCAAAAAATCCCGCAACAGGAAAAATTCAGACCTAATGCTGATACCATCACAACAACAGAACTTCATACACCTGTAGACTTGACATAAAATTGTAGCCTTAAACTACATATTTTTGGGGACAAAGTAATTTCAAGTCATTCTGCAAGGGACCATGCATGCTAAAGAAGTACACAAAAAGGTCCTAATCTTTTTTTTTTTTTTTTTGCCATTAAAGTCATCAATATGCATAGGACAAAATGGAAAAAAAAAAAAAATTAGAAGGACATAAGAGAAATTCTGTTTATCTGCCACTCCCCCACACAATATTACAGAAATTTAAGAAAGTTTAGTAAAAAACACAGCTGTACTTCACAATTTCACTAACACTGACAGGTTTTATATATTACTTCTTTATTCTCCAGTTTCAAAATATTTGGTTATTTCTTGTGAGTCTCTTTACTCACAGTCACTCCACGTTCTCACATTTCTGTAAGAAAAGCAGCACAGTAGCCATAACTGTGCTAAGGGCATAAGCCAGACAAGGTTTGCAGGGAGAGGCAGAGAGCCAAAATAAGGTTTCTGCAAGCAAAAGTTTGTTTCCCAACTCTATCAGCTGGTTTAAGAAATAAGCACAGCTTCTTTCTATAAAACTTGCCTTGCTAGTATGCCCATAGCTGATTCCATACTACTGAAAAGTACCAGACTGAAACATTCAAACACGGAAATAATCCATCCAATTATCGTTTTTACCAGTCTTGTCCTGTCTGCTAAAAAGGCCCAACACATCTTTGTGAAATACATGAGTAACGCTTAAGGGAAACGAGACAGGAGGAACTTAGGCCTACATACTTCAAGCAGCGCTGTGTACAGTTAACTTCACCAGCATGTGCACCTCGACTGAAATCAGCAGAACTATCTGCATTAATAACACACGAACATTAACAAGAGCAGCTCTGTTGATTTCAGAGAGGCTACCACACACTCGTGCAAAGTTAAGCATCGGCATAAGCATTTGAAGGATCAGGGTCTTAGAACATGTCCTTGGAAAGCATTACTCATCCTCAATGTCTGTTGACTTCAATTACCAAAATGACTTGTATGCTAAAAGAAGTTGATTCCACAAGGTAGAGAACACTTTTTGAGTACTTATTTTATTAAAATATTTGGTTACTCATATGCTTTATAAATTATTAAATCCCTTGAAACAGACATTATTTGGGTTTGTCTTTTGAAAGGAAAGCTTTAGAAAGTATGATTTATTGCAACACTGTAAACAAGTTCTGAAAGATAAGAACTCTTTAATACAAAAATACACACACGTGCATTAAATCTATCAAAATGGAAGTATAAACTCCACAGCTTCTGCGAGGAAGCATGTGCAGCATACAGAAGCTGAACTGTGCAGCTGGCAGTATAATAATAAGAGGAAAAAAAAAAAATCTTACTCCATCTTTTTGATTTCTCCTGAGGTATTCTTACACTACCAACTTATGCTTTCTAAATATAATATACTGTGAGCAACATGAACCTGTGCCTTAAACTGGTCTTGTTTATCATCGGGAGAAAAAAAAAAAAAATGCCACCATCACCATGGCATTCAGGCCCCGGCCAAGATTAATAAATAAAAAAGTCAGATAAACTGAAATAGAATGGTCTGTACTTCAGCGACGCTCTTCTAAGACTTCAGCAGTCTGACAAAAACCATACAAAGTTACCTGTTACATAAACCAAATCCTGGAAATATCAGCAAAAATATATTCTTAAAACCTGAATTGGTTGGCCCTATTTCATCTCATCAGAAAGATTCACCTCCTCATCACGTGCATCGTTATAACTATTTCTGCTGAAATGTGTGTACGCTCTCTTGAAATTAAATTACCAAAAAAATTTTAAAATAATAATAATAATGGAGAGAGTCTAAAGTAGATCACTTAAACTGCAGGATCATTGTGTCAGCAAGAAGCTTTACTGACACTTCTCTGCTGTAATTTTAGTAACAGTTTCCCTAACCTGCTTTATAAATTATTAAAATCTAATTCTAATTCAACAAGACTACATCCAGCCTAACAACCTTACAGTAAACACTGATCTTTTTTTCATCTCTCCAAATGAACACTCTCTCCCCTGAATACACTATCACAGTGAAACACGCCGTTTCGACGAACAGCGGGGGGAAGCAAAAAAAAAAAGCCCGAGATTATTTATTGTCTGCGAGTGGGAAAGCTGCAAAGCCAGCCACTGCTGCTTCTTTCTTTCTTTCAGCAGAGGATCTTATTTTATTCCCGAAGTATTTTGGTAAATACGAAGCCACGCACATCAGATCTGCTGGTCCCCGGTGGGGGGGAGGGGTTGGTGTAATGCACGGAGAGGCGAGTGGACGTGAAAATACCGACGGATATCACGGAGGAAGGGAGCCAGAGGCTCGCTCCGCGCCCAGGGAAGCAGAGGTGTAATTAGCTGCCTCCCGCCTGCTGCTATCGGCTGTCATTTCCAGAAGGGAGCCGCGGAGCACCGCAGCTGGAACATGTCCTCCCCGCAGCCCCCCGCGCCTCTTCACCGCCGCCTGGGCCCCCCCCCCACCTCGCCTCGGCCCGCCCGCGCCTCCTCCCCGCACCGCCGCCGCCTCGCCGCTCCCCCGCGGGCCGGCGCGGAGGGACGGAGGGATGGAGTTACCTTGACCCTCCTGGTAGAGAAGCCGGAGACGGGAGGGAGGCGGCGGCGGCGTGAGCCGGGCTTGGAGGAGCGCGGCCGATGCCTGGCGGCAGCGGCCCGAGTATGGTACGCGCCGGGCTCGGTCCCTGCCGCGGCGGCGGCGGCGGCGGCGCAGGAGCCTGTAGGCCTCGGCGGCGTTGGCGGCCTCCCCAGCGCAGGGCGGCGTTGGCGGCGGGTTCAGGAGCGGGCGGCTGCTCGGGCTCCGCTCAGTCCCATGCACTCGGCGCGGCCCCCTGCCTGCGATGGCTGCTGCCTCACCCACATTCCCGGCGGGGCCCGGGGGGGGGGCCTGGAGGGGGGGGGGGGGGGAAAGGGGGGACGCGAGGGGAGCCGAGTGCGGGCCGAGCCGAGGAGGGGGAGCGGCGGGCGCGGT
>JANHGN010001478.1:0-53858 GCA_024605025.1 Megaceryle maxima | reverse complement strand
TCTGACTGGGGACTGAGCAAGACAAGCAGGCTGGCAGGGAGGTGCTACGTGGATTAAAAAAAACAATTGCTTTGAGTATCTCAAAAGTAAGACTATGTCACTAAATTGAGTTGAACTTAAAAAGCACAGTGTTCTCTCATTTATTGTTTTCTTGGTAGACTTTTGCCTTTAGATGTGCATTGCCAAAATGACACCTTGTATTGAAAAACATCACTCTAACTGCTTCTGGAGGACACAGACATAGAAGTTGAACTTTCTGATAAAAAAATATAAATAAATTGTTCTGAAATGTCAGTATTCCTTTGAGGCAATAACTATCTTCATTCTTCCTGACAAACTTTTATTTTCAGAGTGCACGCTGCAGGTGTTAACACCTTGCTTACAGAAAAACTGAAATGAAAAACTTTGACAACATAAAATGGTGACAAACACTAGGAATGTTTTGCTTACATAAAGCAGAGATAATAGGAAGAAAATTATTGGGATTTGGGATTTTCTGAGCTTTCTGCCATTCACAAAACTGGAAAATGGTGGAAAAAATACCCCACAACAGTTTTAAAGAAAATACCTCAGCAAGTAGTGCCTGCAAGATCACAGGCAGTTCTCTTCCTGGATGCATAGATGGTATCTTGTTCAAAACAGAGAAGGGAGAGAAATAATAGGCAAAGTGTTACCCATTATTTAAAATACGGCATATTGGCCAAAACCACTGAGCCGCTAGTATCAGCGGACAACCATTTATGACTCAGAGAATGAGCAAACATATCTTCTGAGTCTGAAGCTAGTTTAATGTCCAAGGAAGACAGTTTCCTCCAGAATTTACCAATTAGATTAGCCCTACCACTAGATTCTGGGTGAGAATTGTCCTCTCAAACCTGAAGGCATTTTATTCCAGAGTGAATCTTCATGAGTTCTTGAAATTTTGTAAGAGGCCTGATCTGGTTCTCCAGCTCCAATAAGTACTTCAAAACCTTTGATCTGAGGGAAGGATTGCCAGGCTGCAAGGTACAATCAGTTTCCTTCCTCAAGTGATATCACTAAAAGTTATTTCAAAGGCTTGATGTATCACAAAGATAAGCTGTCTCTTTGAATTGTCAAACACCACACTCAAATTACAAATTAAATCTGTTTGTTGAACTTAGATCCTTCATATAGCTGTTTTAAGATTTCTGAAAAAACAAAAATCTTAAGTTATTCCTGTGTAAACAGTCATCTTTAAAGTTTAATAGGACTATTTCAAACAGTACATGCTTGTTCATTTTTTCTAATATTGTTCATTCATAGTTCAAGAATTATTATTTTGGAATACAACTTATTAGAAAATACCTTAAAAATATTTTCAAAATGTGTAACAAGATGACTCAGCTATATTTAATACTAAATTCTTACCAAACCAGCTACAAGTTATCAACCAAACCACCAGTGTTTAGAAATAACTGAGCTATAGAATAAAAAGTAATACAGGTACACATGAAAATATATTCTTTAATACTATAATTTCAATAAAACTTTATTCAAGATAAATTTAGAGAATAGTTTCTAGGACTTGCTCAGTCTCCACACAACCATATCTGAACTGAGCTGAGCTTCTGCTATTTTCAAAGCAATTTCCTGGTAAAGGGCACCATTCATTGTTTGATTCATACTTAGCACACACTCTTCCCGTTCATTCTGAAGCTTCTTTCTGAATTGCTGAACTCCTTCCTCACTGTCAAGCAAAGAAGCCACAGGAGCATCACTGATTTTCTGGGCAGGCTTGTTCTCCCATGACAAACTGTTTCCAGCTTTACTTTCTTTTGAGAAGAAAGAACTCTTCAAGATGAGCATTTCTTTTTCCAAAGCCAGTGCTAACTGCTCAGTAAGTGCACCTTTGCTTCCAGATCTCAGAAGTTTTACATCACAGCTTGGTGGGAGAACTCTGGTAAGGCTATGAAGGCACTGGAACAAGACAGTCAGATTTCTGTAAAATAAGATGATGATGATGATTAAAGTGACCTTACATCTTCAAAACTCTGTAGTGGCAAATAAAACAAAGCTACACTGAATCAAACAGGGAAAAACACTGGTTATGGTTGGAAGGTTTATGTGTTCTGTACATACAAGAGCAAGTAAGGGCTTTCTAATGGTGCACACATTAGCTGCTGTATGTGAAAAGAACTGACACTAAGGAAACTTCAGCAACATGAATATCCTAGGCTAAAACATATGCCCATGATTAGGGTAATGTGCATCACTCATTTCTTTAAGAAGCAATTAATTCTATGTGAAGGCCACGTGTAATAGCACAAATGAAACATGTTGTCTGGTCTCATTTAGGGGCAGAAAAATGTAACTTCTATTCATAGATTGTCACTATCAGTAGGTTTGTACAGCAGAGCTATTGGGTGGCCCACAGCTTGTCTTTTTTAGATAGTCACTGAAGAGGGAAAGTTGTACTTAAATATCAGACATTCAAAATTATTAATAAACCAAGACACAACAGTGCTGGTAATCATCCTACTATCCTGGATGCCAATGTAGCATGCATGACACAGCAACACATTCCTTATTCTAAGAGGAACACAGAATTTGTCCAGAGTTGTATTTCCAGTGTTTGCCCAGATAAACTCCTTGTAAGATGTCTTCTGATTAAAAACAACAAAAACCACCCAAAACCAACCAACCAAAAAAACCCAAAAAACAAAACAAAACAAGAAATCAGAAACTCCTCCCCAATCCACCAAAACCAACCAACCAAAAATCAACCCCAAAAACCCCACAAGCATACTTCAGTTACTAGTTTTCTCACAGAGATCAGAAAGGCATTTTTTCTTAAAGTAATTCTGTTTCAATGTAGTTATCTTAACATTCCACTACTTAGAACAGATAGAGCTTATTTTGGTTCTGAAAGGCTGTGAAAAACAATAGTTTGTATCTCCCACCTATCACAGAAATATCCTAACTGGATAAAAAGATCAAACCAAAGATGGGGAAAAAAAAGAAGATATGGGAAATACAATCATAGTTACACCATAAACGTGAAACTCACTATTAATGCAAAATTGGATCAAGAGCAAATAGCATCAAGTAAGCAAACTTTTTAAAAGGAATGAAAGTCTTATGGCTTAAAACTTTACCGATTCATTTCTTAAACATTTCAGCTTTTCCCCCAACATAAAAGATGGAAATCAACTCCTAATTTGAGTAAAAGATTGAACCTCTCTATAAATTAGAGACTTAAGAAAGAGATACCTTTTCTTTCTTTTGATTTTTAGCTTGAACTCTTCAGGACAGGCAACATTTGTTAATACTTCTTATGTCGTGAACCTTATCAATCTGAATTATAAATGATGGTTGCATTACTATCTTATTTAGCCTTGTTTACAAAATTTTATAGAAATTTGTCCAAGAATCTACATAAGAAAAGGAAATCACTAAGAGTCTTTAGATTATTTCCTTTTCAAAATTATAGATAGAAAATAAATACCATGCCATGGATCTGATTGAAAATAGTTATGTTACTGCTGATGGTCATCATATCATCAGAATGGAAGCTTACTGGTTGTGATTTTCACCTTTATTTATGGTAACAGTAAGAGAGAGCATAAAAAAAAAATATGCTAGATTAATATGCTCTACACTTTCTGATCAATTTTACCTGCAAAATAATGTTAGAACTCCTTTGAATGGATTTTTTGGGGTCCAGTTAAAAACTGTACCATACACATCTCCTGCTTTATGACAGAATATATTGTCATGGCATTCCTTAAAAGGTGTGCACTCCATTTCTCCCAGTAACCATGAACTTAGTGGAGTCAATGTGCAGTCAGAAGACACAATCTGAAAGGAGAATTTGACAGATACTGCAAGGACAGCAAGTATATCTTCTATGGAACCTACAAGAAAATACAATAAAAAAGATACATGACCAATTTTGATCATGTTGCATGTGTTAAATGCATTTAGATTTTTGGTTCACACTCAGCTTTATGTGAAGACTTTGCACCTGCATTCAGGAGTTTTGGGAATGTTATTCTCACCTAAATTCTCATATCTACTTCTGTCAAACAAAACAGTTAGTTGATTAACAGAGTCCCATCTATATAATGAAAGCTCTAAAGATAAATGTCACCTTGCAAAAAAGACTATTAATAGCCTCCTGTGATAATAAGATGGCATGTTATCTTTAGCCAATGATACAGCATTAAAAGAAGAAACTAAAATTCATTGCAAAAGATCAAAATAATATTTTGCTACATGAGCTGAAGTCAGTTCAAAATCAATTCAATCAGAAACACTAAAAGAAATTAAAATAAATGACCTTAATAGACATGAAGATGAGGTAAAGCTTCAATTACTTTGGTATTATTTAAGAGGTAATACCATGTTGAAAAAATAAATAAATAAATCTGTCTATCAACACTAATGTCTTATATACAGAAAAAGTGCAGGCTTCAGCATTCTGTACTGAGACTTCTCTTGAAAATTAACCTTTCCAGATACACTTCAGCACCAATGCTAGCACAAAACCTTACAGCAACTCACATAACATTTTTTCCAAAGTAAAAAACGTTCTGTCTTGTTTTTCACACTGCTTTTAATTCCCAACAGGTCTATGCAGTTCGTGTTCAAAGATACAGATATGATTACACCTTTAAAACTTAGCTTGGCACCACCTAACCAGAAGAATCAACCATACATTTTTTAAATCCAAATTATGTTAATCCATTTACCTGTACAGTAACTATTATCCCTTAGCAGCTTTACTGAATATTTTCCATTTGAAATATCTTCCAGACTTAACAAAATTTTCCCACAGATCACAGTAATCTTTTTGCTCTCCTGTAAACTACCATTCTGACGTGTTTGTTTCTTCGCATGTAGAAGTACTGTGCAACATACACGATGAAATGCCAATAACGGTGAAAGACTGGTAACAGCAGTAACTGTTGTTTCTCCATCCAGCTGAAACCTGGAATATCTCCTTGGAAACTCTTTTTTCATATCATTCTTGCTATGAAAGTCCAATTTCATCTTTTTTGGAGGAGGCTCAATTTGACACGAGGAGGCAGATAACGCTGAGAAGGCTTTGTTCAGCTTAATGATTTTATTTTGACACTTGATAATTGGAGAAATCAAAGAGAACTCTTGATCCATCACTAAAGATAAACTGACATCACTCAGCGACCTGTGAAAATCCATATAAGATGACTGCAATCCCAGTTTTTATTTTGCCTTCTGACAAATAATCAGAACTTTACAGATGCATATAGACACTTATGAATATCACAAACTCCAGTATCATTTCAGCTTAAGTCATATGCTGTGCAAAGAGTATAAGTCTTTCAAAAGACTATTTCATTTTAGCTTAGTATAAATATTTTCTACGAGCTTCCAGGAGTTAGATGCCTCATTTCAACTGAAAGAATTTGGATGTCTAATTCAACTAGAAAACATTGAAACTTCCATATAACCCATGCAAATACTCTTTGACATTTATGATTTATGCTCTCTTTGAGGACTAAAAGCTCTTCTATGTTGTACTATAGAACAACAATCTTCTAAGATGTTCTATATTGTTTTATAGATATTCAAACAAAACCGAAATGTAGAGAGCAAAATCAAAAGTTTAAAATGCCATTACCTTAACCATGCAGTACTTTATTTATTCAAGACAGGAGTTCTTTCAATGCAGTCCTAGTATTACTGTTTCAGATCCTCTCTTAATGAGTATTTCATTCTGTCAGTCAACTCAATTGCAAGATGTCACTGACATCTGAAAGTCTTACGAAGGTCTAATTTTCCTTATGAAGCATCGCTACCTCACAATGCAATCTAAAACATCACTGCAATCTTGCATTAGGAGGCGGCACAAAAATAATTGCTAAAGACTTAGTGTTGGGGATGGAGAAAAAAACCAAGCCCTTTTCTCCAAAACCACAGGTTGTTGTATATAGCACCGAATGAGCTCAGAATACCTAGGTTCTGATGCTAGCCTACCAGGTAACCTTTGACAAATGACTTCATCTTCACAGATCTTTTCTTAATTGTTAAAATGGGTGAGAGCAATATTGCTGCTGTTTTTCAAAGAATGGTTCCAAATCTTCTGAAGACTTCTGAAGCTATAAAAAATTATGTATTTAATTTTCAAAACCAAACTCATCATCATCAAATCTAAAGGAATAAACACTGGAAAGGCAAAACCATCTCTTGCTTCAGTGGCTCTTAAAGAGAGGCTGTCAAGATGAGGTTCACTTTCTTGTAAAGTTATAGCAATCTGGCAGTTGAGAAATAGTATACACACAGCTCCAGCAGAATGGCCAAAGGATGTAACAGGTCAGCTCCCTCTCAACCGTTTGAATGATTTTCAGTGGCATCAATAATCTTTAAGCTTACCCTAACACAGTCTCAGCTACACTGCTTGTGGGAATATGGGTCAAAAGGTAAGTTCTGACTCCATCAACTTTACATTACACACTGCACATTGTAAATTTATGTTTCATGTAATCCTGTTTGTTTGTTTTGGTTTTTTTTACACTGTATTCCAAATAAGCTCCCTCCCTGTAAGGGGGAAATGACATAAATATTTACAACTAGAACTAAGCAACTAAAATTAACAGAATAAACAAATAATTTTAAAGACAGTAATAAGAATAAACAATTTTGAAGGTTTAAGTATTGTATGGCTGATTGTTCCATGTAATGTACACAATAGGTAAGCCTAGCAAACATTTTGTTCGGATACTAGACTGTTGCACAGTTCAATTCAAAAGCTGATCATTAAGTTGATCAGATAATTTAAAAGGTTTTCTTCTGTGCTTCTTCCAGCAAATCATTCTTTATGAATGGCAAGATGTTAGCAGTAAGGCATCAGAAACTACATAGCTTAGACAGAGCTTTAGCTTAATCACATACTGATGTCAACATGGATTATAAAGAACTATATTTAAAAAAAAAAAAAACCAACCCACCCCACCCCCCCCAAAAAAAAAACAACAAAACCTCTTTTGTAAAAACCTTTAAGTAACGATATGGTTAAACTGAAACAACTGTTTTTTGGCTCTATAATGTATTCTTTTGCACAATGTTAGAGACGGACAAGTAGCAGCTAGAGTACTTGCACACATACTTGAAACACTTCATACACTGATGTTTCAAATGAGAAAGTTCAAAGCTCAAAAATGCAGTCTTGCTACTGCAGAGTTTAACTTGCAAATTCAGTTTCCATAAAGCCACTCAATGAAATTATTAGATAAATTTATATACTTACAAGTAAAATGATTCAGTTACTTTTACTCCAACTACCAAGCTGTCACCCACAACACGCTGCCATAATTTCTCTGTGATGAGCTCTGGGACTTTAGATGTCAATGAAGACTCTTTGCTAAGAGAATGAGGAGGATTTTCTACATCATCCCACAGAGAGACAAGACCTTCCTTACAGAAAAATGTATTTTTAGATAAGTTGAGATATTAGTTCTTTTTATACTGTATTACTTGGTGTTTTACCACAAATAATCGCTGGAAGTGCTTTTAAGATACATAAAATGAAATCTATATAAACTAGTTTATTCTCTACAACAGATTAAAAAGATAAAATTGCATTTTCTTAAAGCACATGATGTTATGAAAAGCACAACTCTTTCTCCCCCTGCAAACCTCACATGTATAAATCTCGACCTGCCATACAATTAATTGTCTAAAGAAGATTTAAGTTACTGGAATTTAACTTCTATTACTGCATTAATTGCTTGAAATTTTGCTGTCTAAACCTGGCTGACTTGAGAATGATCACAGCATTAACTGAAAGGAAGATTAGCTTCATTTAAAGTAAACTAGCAAGCTTATTTTGAGTAATATATTAAGATAACATTTTCTCAACCTCCAGCACCTTCTCAGCCCACAGTTCACACTGCCCCCATTATAAAATTAATTTTACGTACACAGTTCCACGACAGCTCATTTTTTGTAATGTTAGATCATAGACAGATGCTTAGATCATAGACAGATGCTCAATATCCAGGTAACTGTGCCAATTAAGACTGTACATTCCCCCTGCTATTTGCCACTAACCCTTTGTTAGAGGTTAGTCCTCCACAGAGCTCAATTGTTAGTAGGCAAATTGTGATAATCTATTTCAGGTAAAGGCAACTAAATTTACTCTTATGTATGTACATGGACAGATTAAGGTAATGAACCAAAATTAAAAAGCAGATTAATGGATTTTGATAGTGGCAATCCCTGCTGGTGAAAGTAACAGGTGGTAGAAGGAAACACCCTCTACAAATGGCTCAGTGGAATTCAGAAGTGATCTGTACTCTCTTCTGCATTTTACCTCTTTTGCAGTTGGTAGAATATGGGTTCTTTCTTCAACAAGATCTATTAATGCTTTGCAAGATTGAAGAATAACCTTCTTTTTGAGTCCTAAATGCTGCTGTAGTTCTCGAATAGAGGTGAAACCCGCCTGTAAAAGATAAACTGATCATTAAACTTATGCTTGGGTTGACTGCAAATAAGAACTGATATTAAAGCTATCAAGATATCTTTTCAGCTTTCCATTTTTATGAAAGTAACATAAGCCAAGATCTTGGCATTCCTCAAGTAAAGCTTCTCAAAAATATTCAAGTCAGCCTACTCTGTTGCCAAAATACAAATCTAAGCCTTGGACTCTTGATATTAAACCTAGAGTTTAAGACAAACTTCTAAGGTAAACTACCAAATTATGTATGTATTTGTCTCTTTCATTATTGTTCCTGCTTCACTACTCCATGGGAGGATATCAGTTTTGATTTCTCCTCAAGACTTGCATTGATTACTCGTCAATTAAATATATTGAAGAGTTGAGAAGTTTTACAGGCATACATACTTGCAGGCTAGCCTCAGATTAAAAAAAAACCAAAAAAAACCAAAAAAAGCCACCGAAAAAGACAACAAACAAAAAAAACCCAAAAAAACCCCCACAAAGTAAAACAAACAAACAAAAAAATACCACAACCCCCAAAAAAACCAAAGCATTAAATGCATGCCAGCAACAGCTGCTAAGATTTTAAGAAAGCTCCACAAAATCTCTTTGCTGGAAAGCAAGATCCTGAGAAGTTCAGTGCTGCCAGAGAGAACAAAGTTCACCATTGGAATGCAAAAACAAACTCACCCTTCTCCCTCCATCCAAAATCCCTAACAAAACCAAACCAAAACCAATTCAGGATCAAACATAACTGCCAAGCCTGAATAAAAAGCACTCCATGTCAGCAAAGTGATATCCTTTGCTCACACTGCAGTAGCAAAGGGCATTTAGAGCAAGATCTACTCATTAGGATACATTCTGTAAAAATATTATTTGCTACTTATCAAGCCATGCATTGTAAGTACTAGATTCAAGCAATAATCCAGTGCCAGACTTTGGTCATGAGAGGAAAAGGAAGACTTAAGAACAAAGATGTTTCTATAATACAGTTCTAATTGATGTCATAAGAATACCAAACCATTACTTATATGTACTGGTGAGTAACTCCTGAATGAACAGGTGAGAAACAGGAAGCAAATGGGGAAAGCACAGACAGAAAAGCAGTCAAAATGGCCTAAGATTCATTGATGTATGTTTGCTGACCAGTCTGACATTTGCAAGCCCTTTTCCTCGTAAGCAAGAGGCTTGAAATTGACCACAAGGCAAACTCAAGACTGAGTATTGCCTCCCATCAACTCCCTCTGGAACAAGTAACACACACATTCTTTCTGCTATATGCCAAGAGGTACTGTGCAACAAGTGTCAGCAGAATTGACAACCTTTGCACTGTGAAATGAAGAAATTAAAACTAGATCACCTTAAAATAGAAAATACACATCAGCATAAAACTAAGGTTGTCCAGAGCCAAACACAATAGAGCTATGAGTAAATCCAGCATGAACAGCAAAACAGACAAATCATGGTCAAAAGCAAAGCAAATTAAGGCAGAGGCTTAGTGTAAGTAGAACAGCCAAGTGCTCTGACACATTGCAACTAAAGTAACAGTATTTATAAATAAATTAATTGATACCCATACATACAGAGCTAAAACTGAGCTAAGAACTGTGGCACTTTTACAAAGGAAAGAAAGTGGAAATGAAAAGGGAGATTGGCAAGACCAAAACATACTGGGAAAAGCAGATAAAATGGAAAAAGCAGACAAAAAAAAGTCAGAGGGAAACACAGAATCATAGAACGGTTTGACTTGGAAGGGACCTTTAAGATCTTCTAATTCCATCCCCCCTGCCATGAGCAGGGACACCTCTCACAAGACAAGGTTGCTCAAAGCCTCAGCCTGGTCTTAAACACTTCCAGGGATGAACACTTCCAAACTCTCTGGGCAAACCATTAAAAGTATCTCACCACCCCTATAGTAAAAAAATTCTTCCTAATGTCTAGTCTAAATCTATCTTGCTCTAAATGCAAAACCACTTTCCCTTGTCCTGTCACCACATGCCTTTTTATAAAAAAGTCCTTCTGCAGATTTCTTATGGGCCCCTTTCAGGTACTGGACAGCTGCTATAAGGTCTCCCCAAAGCTTTCTCTTCTCCAGGCTGAACAGACCAACCCCTTTAGCCTGTCCTTGTAGGAGGGGTGCTGCAGATCTCTGAATCATAACTCAGATCTATAGGCTGAAGCTGCTCATGAGATAAATAACTGTTTCTATATTTCTGAAGTGACTAAAATCCCTTATGAAAAAAGAATATCAGAAAGAAAATGGTCCAATCCATAGCAACAAGTGGAAAAATAAATACTTAAAATTTACACTAAAAATTATTAAAAATCAAATGCGAGATAATTTCTTAAGCAGCTTTCTACCTACCACCAAATCAGCATTATCAGAATGAGAACAAAACAATTAGACAATTCAGTAAACCAGCAGTAAGGATTAAAAAAACTCCACCTGCCTCAAAACAGGCAAGCCAAGTCAAAGGAAACAAGTTAATCCAGTAAATGAATTTGGCATTATAATTCTCACAAAACTGTTAAATATTTGGGGGGGGACAATAGGCCAGCAGACATAAAAAGATACTTCTGATACGTGGTAGTTCTCCTAGAACAGCCAACTAAAACCATGAGAAATTCTGTAACCTCAGCTTTTGTAATGTAACTGCAGTCCTCTGCCAAAAGAATTCTTCCTCAGAAGATACTAAAATGAGCATTAAAGAAAAATCTTCACAGAAGGCTGGATTCAGGCCCAGAGGACTGTATACAAGATAAACTTTGAAAAATATTTTTGAACTTTACTATTTCACTACTTGCAAAATGCAACTTATATGTATCCCTGTGCATAACTTAATTGCAGACTACTTACATTCAGTGGACCATAACTCAGTCCTGCCAAAGTTCTTACATGGCTAGAAAACAGCTGCACAGATGTGAGATAAGGTGTAAGCAACAGAGTATGGAAAAGAGCTGTCTCTGCTATTTCATTTTCCCATAAAAGATAAGATTCCATAAAGACTGTCAAAACATGTTTTGAATGCAACTTTCTAGACTTGAATTTTGATGATAAATCAAGGTGTAACTCAAGAGGCATAACTCTAAGCCTAAATCAAGAGGCATAACTCTTAAGGTTAAATCACCTTTGGAAATTATCAAATTAAGCAGAATCCACGCAATATTGCATCAAAATAAACATACTTGAATTTCAGTTATACATCAGATGATAAAAACCAGTTAAGAGCATTTCAGTGTTCAGGGAAACATACAGAACAATGGAGGTCTCAACAAGGAAGCAACAGTAAGGGTAAAAAGAAATACCTGCACCTACTTCCCAATTCATCAGCATGACTATTTCAAAGATTTAAAGCATTAAAACATACAAAGATTTTCAACTTGCTCACAATGCTTGTGCTAGCAAGTGGTTTTGAGAATTAGAGAACAAAAATATATAAAAATAAGTAAATAATGTCTTATGAAGGATTCAGTGTCTGTAAGAAGAACTTCTATCAGCTGATGGCTTGTTTCCAGCAGAATGTGCAAAACAGACTATTTGTTTGATCCTAACAGCTGAGAGCCAGTGGGTGTATTAAAAGAACAAAGTCATGAACATAGTTACATAGAACATACAGCCATCAATGGCAGGGTGCTCAGTCTTTATTAGAATAACAGAAGAAGCAACAAATGAGAAGGATTAAAACTAATTTCTGTTTTATAGAGAAGAAAAGTAATGAGTAGGGAAAGAATGTAGCAGCAAAGAAATGAGTTTTAAAATATATGACACAGAAGAATACAAAAAAAGTCCAGAAACCTTGCAATACACTATTTGAAAATATGTAATACGGAGCAAAAGAAGTAAACATTCTAATTTTAATAAACTGGTATTTAAACATCAATGAATAGTGACTGTTACAAAGCTCTGATAGGATGGCTTTAGCATTATCTAAAGCTTTAAATTTAAGTGAAATTAGACCTTTACAAATATCCAAATGCATTGGTAACAACTGAGAGAGCTGCAACAGGCTACTACTGATTCAAGAACAGATACTTAATAATGTTGTATTCTCCCTGAACCACTTCTCCAATAAAAACACCATCATTAACCTCACTCATTAGATAATGTAATGATACAGAAGAGTAATTTGAAGAAAATATGGAAGCAGAACTATGAAGTACAAACCTGTAGTCTCATTTCAAGGGCCTGGATGGTAAGCAAACCATTCTCTTGCAATGCTTCTGGAGCAGGAACATCATGTTTATAATTAATACCACTCTAAAAAAAAAAAAAAAAAAACAAAAGCCTAAATTTATTAAAAAGCTGAGAGTCAGGTACAAGTTGCATTATAAATATCTTGGAGAAAACACAGAAAACCAAAAGAATCACCATATGCATTTTAAAATTGAAACCACATCTTCTGAAAGCGATTACAGGTTGAGAGTACATAGTAGAAAGATAAGAAGATAATTAACAAGCACTATGGTCTTAATTAAGACTTCTTAGCCAAAACGTAAGCATTGTAACAAACCTGTTACATATACGAAGCATTTTCAAATACATTATTTTAATTTCCCAGAACAATATTGATGCTATCAAGGAAGTAAATTTATCTCTTCAGACAAATGAAGTTATGACTATAGTGGGGAACATTGTATTCACACTTCCAGGCATTTCACAGCAGACACCTGATTTCACTTGGCACAAATACTTTAATCATTCCTTAAGTACAGACTAGCTGTGGAAAGGCATTCTGAACTTACTGCATAGTTGACTGTTCCAAGATCTGTTATTTTGAATGTACTTAACACATCCGTATTGGAGTCATCCTTAAAAAGCAGTAACAGTTGCTCACTTCCAGAGCCAATAAAATCATCCACCAGTACAGACTTCACTTTTTGCCATTTGGAAGCCACCTACAGTAGAAGAAGTTTAAATATACATACATTTGAATAAATCCTGTATTTCAGATTTTGTTTTGGTGAAGCTTGCTTTCTATAAAGAGGCAGCCTACTCAGATGCATGGAATATGGTATTTTCAGAAGTTTCATACTCTCATTCCCACTCCATCGTTTAGAGCCTAATTAACTATAGGTAATATTAGCCATTTTTAAGTGATCTTTAAAGATCACTTTCCACAATACTGGTGGCAGAGGAGGTGACAAGTTTTCAGTGTACTCAGATAAATAGCTGAATGCTAGAACTTTTATTTAGAACCAGCAATACTTGCAGTGAAGTTAAAAGACATAATTGCGACATTCAGAAATAACTTTGCTGCATTGCACTCTTAAATATGTTTGAGAGGTAAAGATGAATCTGTACAATAATGCTGATGACTAAGCAGGACAAACTTCCCTTTTCTGAGAGATGTCAGTCTTTCTGTCAGACTGTAACAAAACACTGAAGTTAACTTTGTCTCTCCTGACTTTAGAAAGTAAGAACAAGGCCTCTTCTTACTTCCATGAAACAATAGTGTTTGTTACTATGAAGTAGGGCTTGAAAGGCTTTAAGATTCTAATGAGAAGTTTATGCTTTACAATACGTTTACTTTCACTTTAATACAAGTTATGTAGGTACTCAATTATCGTCATAAAATGTATTCTTAAATAATAGAGTCTAAGGTCTATTTTCAGATGTATAAAAAAGTAAAACAATCCCATAGAAAGTTATTTTAAGAGGTAACAATAAAAAAAAAAATCTATAGAACTTAAACATGCAGCTTTTCAGCTGCAGGAACTTCCAAAGACAAAATATTTTAAGAAGTGATACAGTAGGCAAAAGGGAGCTGTTTAAAGTGACAAATACCTGTAAGCTGTCTCTCCTCTGTACAACACCGATATTTCCAGAGGCAAAAGACACAATAAATAGCAAATCATTGTTACTGATTAAAGCTGTTTTAACCGAACATGGTTTCTCATAAGGAAGCTCACAAACACCTTTAGGGAGACCATCTTGGAACCAAATAAGCTGATTTTTGTGAGTTACGGCGACGAGTGATACATGGAGCTGCTTTCTCAACCTTTCATCCTTGCACACATAGACAGAAGATACGACTCTGCTGTAGGCATGAGGCATAAAGCATGTGCCAGTTATCATTTTTTGTGTTTCAATTGCATATCCAAAGAACTCGCTACCCCAAATAGCTCTGTCTGAAGTGGAAAACTCATTCTCAGCTTCACTCTCTGTCAGGCAAGCAGTTCTTGTCCCTAAAACAACAGTGCCTTCATCCTCAATTTCACCTGTCCACACAACAGAAGAAAGCTGAACAGGAGCACTTAGAACTGTGCCGGTGTTGGAAGAGATGTAGAACAGCTTGTTGGCATGCCTCCACAAAACTGAAGGGCCAGCAAACAACCTGATGTCTTCTTTCAGCTCATAATCCAATTTAAAATGAAAGGATTGCTCAAAGTGATTTGAGCTGTGAAGTAACAACAAAAGGTATTTGACCATATTGTTCCGCTTTTTCTTTTTAATCAAAATGCAAGGAAGAATAATCCCTGTTCTGGAATCCGTTGTACAGCTAGAACAAATCATTTCAATTTTTAAGTGACTGGCACGCATGCTGAATACTCCAGATGACTTCTGAACAAACAGCTTAGTGTCTCTGTTGAACGCCATTCTTCTGACACATAAATTCATTGTTTTATCAGCTGCTCCCTCCACATGTTTTGCTTTTGACAGATTAAATATAAGGACTTCGCCATTGTAGGACAAGTATTGTTCTTGATCACCTAGAAACATCTTTATTTATCTTTATATATATTCTTCTACAAGAAAACTGTATGTGTCACCATTTTTTCAGCATTATTTCTCTGTGGATGTATTAATGTATCTGGACATTTTCCATCTACAAAAGTGAAGAACAAAAAAATTACATCATTTTTGGGACTAGAATAATTGGCTGTTAAGACAAAGCATAGACTTATTTGAGAATATGAGACGAGTACATGCTTTAATCCTACAGATTAAAATGAGGTAAACCACTTCATACTGAGAGATTAAAGTAACAGAAACGTTTTAGAAATTCAGTCTAGCATTTATTTACCAAAGCACAAATTTGCTGCTAAACAACAACTAAATAGCATAATACAAATTGAAAGAAACCAAACCATACACCCACTGTTTATGTGATTTGTCAATGCCACAAGTATAGCGAGACAACTGGAAATCCATGGTGCTTTGAATTCTCAAACTTAAGAACCCTTACTTGAGTGTACGATTTATTAAAAAACAAACAAACAAACAAAAAACCAAAAAAAACCACAAACCAAACCAGTTTATTCTGGGTTAAAATAATAAGCTTCTTTAAAGAGAAAGTTCTCTGGAGTCCGGTCCTTTTGCCCCCAAGTAGGCTCCCTCCCTCCTCCAGCCAAGTCCCCAGGGACACAGAGCGAACCGCAGCTGTCTCACCATTTCACTCAACCTTCGGTGTAAGAAGCGACGTCCCTCACCTGGCTCAGACGCCCCGTCAGGGCTGCCTCCCTCGGCCGGGCAAGCTGAGGCGACGCAGCAGCCGCCCCTGCAGCCCTTCACAGCCTCATCCGGACCTCACCACCCCCTTCCCCACGCCCAGCGGTTCCAACGTAGCGGAGGCCTAAGGATTTAGGATGCCGGGAGCCTCGGCTCAGCTTCCGCCCGCGAAAGCCGGTTGACAGCCATTAACACCCTCCCCGCCCAACTCAGCCTGGCCCGGCCCGGCAGGAGCCTTACAAGCTCCTACGGAGAATACCGGCCCAGAGAGGAAGAGCGACTGCAGACTCCCCACCGGCAAGGCCTTACCCGGCTCCCGAGGCCGCCCCGCTCCCAGCCCGGCTTCAGGTCAGGCAGCAGAGAGAGGAAGCGAAAGGAGCGCGCGCTCACCCCAAAACTCCCGCCACGGTGAGCATGACGGGAGAAAGCGCAGAGGGGGTGGGGAAGAAGGAGGCGCGAACTGAATGTACACGGGGGCGGGGCCAGGAATTTAGGCGCCGGGAAAGGGGCGGGGCCGGCGAGGCGAGGCTTCTGGTTGGTTGCCCTCCGTCAAGCTCCGCCCCCTAGCCCTGCGCCCCACCCGCTGCCGGGGTCACGCGACGCCTCCATCCCCATTTCTCCCTAGAGGCTGCTGGCAGTTGTGGGTCTGGCTGCTGTGGTGCGGGTGGTTTTTTTGGGCTATGGCTGAGGTAAGTTGCTTCTCATCTGGGGGCCCCTCCTTTCCCTAACTGCCCTCGTCCGCTGGAAGTGTCTTGGGCTTGTGGGTTGGGCGGTGAGCGTGGCCGGGCCCGCCGTGCAGGTGGGAGGGGAGTTAGGGGGTTCCCTTATGCCCTGGCCTTTCTCTTTCTTTCACGCCCCTCTCTTGTTTCTTGTTTCCCCTTAGCAGCGACAGGACAAGGCCGCGCTGATAATAGAGACTAGGCGGCGTTTCGAGGCGGAGTACCTGCCAGGTGAGCGTCTCGGCGCTGGAGCTGGGGGTGGGTTAGCAGCCGTGGGCCTAGTTCTGTGGTTGGGGTCGCTGTTTGCTTGCCCCGTGGTGCTTTTCCTCCGTGGGTTTCCAGTATCCCTGCTATCCTAGCTGAGGGAGTCAGAAGTCTTTTTCTTCGGGGAGGGGGGGGGTGATGCAGAAATGAGAAGCTGTCAGTCTTTGCTGTGGGTGCTCTCTTCTGTGGGTGCTTTCTTCTGGGTTGCTGTATATTGAGCAATAAGGCATGCTGGGGCAAAGGGTGGTGTCGGGTCCTTGCTGGCTTCCGGTTCTGTTTGGCTGGCTGTAGCGTGTGTTCTGGGACGCTGCTGTATTTGGTGCTTTTTGAGCATAAGACGGGGGGGAGGGGAAAGAAAAGAATTCTGACCTCAACCAGCTTGTCAAGGAGAGAGTTGTTTTTCTAGAGTAACTTGAATTTCAAATTCGTGTTGGCCTTAATTAAAATCATGCTGTGTGTCAAACTTGATTATTAAGTTTGGATGCTTTTAAACTTGTAAATGAATGCTCGGTGGTGCTGGGGATGCTGAGGAGAAAGGGAATACCAGGATAAGCCTAAAGGAGTTTCCTTTCATTTCGAGGTTAATTTGTATTGCTTATGATAGTGTACTCTACTACTATATGTTTCTCTAACAACTGCATTGAGCACCTCATTTTGTTATGATTGCCTAAAACCTTTGTGTTAAAACCATGCTTCTATCCAGTCTTTAATGCAAATACAGCGAGAGGCAGTAGTTTACGTGTTGCACGTATCTCCTTTAATATAATACTTATTCTGCAAACATGCACCTTGCTTTGATGTTCCTGATAAGAATTGTTAAGGTTACCTAGTCATAGTTGGATGCTTTTCTGAATTCCTTGTGGTTGGCTATAGTGCTTCTCTTGCAAGTTTTGAGGGTCTTGAAATAGGTACAACTTTGTCTCATATGGTTGCTCTGCTGACTTTCATAAAGGTAACTAGTTTAGCCTTGGTTAGAAATGGCCTGTATTTCTGATGTGGTGATAAAATTATTAGAATAATGCCTTGGACAGTGCTTACTTTGATTTGATATTCTGAGTGAGTAAAGATACCTTTGGCAATCTTAAAGTTTGCGCTCAGGAGAGTGAAAGATCATCTTAACAGACAACAGAATTTATAGTTTAATGTTTTCAGTTAATGTGTGTATTTTCTTATGACAAGTGATTAATCTTGCTTTGTATTCTATTGTCCCAGAGTTGTGCTTATAAAAAATGTCTTTTGGAAAGCCTAAAAGTGTTTTGGGACTTCTGCTGCTGAAAAGGAGTATTAGCTTTTCAATTGAACTATCCCTTACAATCTTGGAAGTCAACAACATAGTTTCTTTATTGTAATGAAGCCTCTGTTGGGCTGGTTGTTAGTCATTAAAATAATTGAATACTGTTGTAAGGTAAGCTGTAATCCTATTTGCAGTATTTTGAACACATTTTCTCAGTAAGCCCATTTTTGGGTTGTAGTTGTGCTCTTAGCCCTCTGAAGAAAATAGGATTAGGTTTGTGTGGCTTTTGGGTTTTTTTTTTTTTGAGTTTACATTATTAAGAATGTTCCTCACTCAAATTTAGGAATGCCCCAAACAAATTAGAAGTTGCCATGCTCACTTCAAGAGTGAAAACCACAAGGTTTTAGTTTTATTGTGGTCCTTCAGACTTTACTGTTTATGTTCTAAAATGTATTTTATGCTTTCCCTTAACTGAAAGGGGATGTGGAGGTGTATGCAGATGCTCCCAAACAGGTGACTTTCTCTGTTGTAAAGGTACAAATGGTTGCAATTTTAGTCTGCTTTCAAAACTAAAGCACTGTTGAGGCATGTTAAATCAATACCTTCAGAGTAAATTTAGTGTGATTGTAGAATTGTGGGCCTCCACAGAACAAATCTAATTCTATTTACAGGTGAGCAGTTTTATTTCTCAGGAAGTATAGATGCCATGGTTTTATTTTTCCTTCTGAGGAAATCAGTGTGTTCCTGGTTATTCTAGAAAACTGGTGTATGTGTTATGAAGTGAATTTTTTTTGTTCCATATGGAACACATCATTACTGCTTTTCCCTCCCTATGCAGGAAGAATTACTAATGGTCACAAATGTCGTGATGGTCTTGCAGTTATGTTTATTTTTGATGCAAAATTAAACCTTAGAATGATTCTGAAATACTGAGTTTTAGTTAAAATTATCAGTAGAATATACAAAAATACAAAACTTGGTTCAGAACATTCTTATATGAAGCTTCCACATCTACATGTGGCAGTTTAATACATGTTGGAATAGTTCACATGAAAGTTAAAAACAAATAATACACTTGCTGTCTTGACAATTTTCAAGGTAGTATGGGAAAAGTTTTGTTCAGCTGAAAGAACCAGAAATCTGTTGTGTGTGTTTTTTTTCTGAACTCTACAGTTGTTTATGTGGCTAAACTAAACAATTGTTTTTACAGACACAGTTTGGAAAATGCAGAACCTTATTGACTGATTTCCCCAAAGTTTGCATGAGTACTTGCTTGCTGAAGTTGTTCAGCAAAAATGGCTTTTGAGGGGTTCTGTAAGGAAAACTTGCCCACTGTGGGAAGCGGTGTTTAATGTTGAGATCTTATTCCTCTTCAGTTCAGTTTTCTAGCCGTATTTGAAAGACAAGATCAGCTCTTGCAGGGAATGTATATCCCTAGCAATGAAAACCCTTGCATTTAAAAGGCATATTTACAATACTGAAAAGTTTTAGTCCAATAGACTAGCAAATGCTATCTGATGTGGTAGGCAGATAGCACTTTCTTTGTGGGTTTGGGGACTACTTTCACAAAGAATCCAAACAAACAAAACAGAGAGTTAGTGATGCAAATGATTTGGGTGGTGACTAACAATAAAAACAAAAGATTATTTTTCTAGTACTGACTGGTACTAACTGTTTTCTAGCAAACAGTCCTGTCTTTCTTTAGTGTATTTTCATTCCTTAGAGGATTTCTAAAATAAGCTTTTATTTCTGGGCTATTACTTTCCATTTTAATGTTATGGTGGAAATTACCTAATGAAATCTTGGTAGGTGTTTTCTATTCAACAAGTCTATTTCCATGCTTCCTTTTGCATATTTACTATTTCTTATTGACTGTATTCCCTGCCCCTCCACGTTTGCATCCTCTTCCTTTCTCCTCTAGGCAAAGCTTAATTTTCAGAAAAAAAGGTATTGCAAGAGAGACTACCCACTCCAATTTAAAATACTAAATTTCACCATGACTAAGTTGGTAACAAAACACGTTTTGTTGCTTGTATTGTCTAAAATTGTACTTGCACTTGGACATACGGGGCATCCTCAAAAAAAACCACCAAAAAGTGTTCTAACTATTGTAGAAAACTTAATGTTTTGAATACCTGCTTATGTCTGTTTATGAACTAAAACAAAAAATACTTTTTTTTTTCCCTGATTCTTGGCTTTCAGGCTGAGAAACGCTGGAAGGATAAGATAGGAAGTGTGTAGGGTAAACACCACACTCATATAGAAAGCTGTGTACTGGAGTACTTCATCCAGTTCTGGAGCCCCCAGCAAAAGAAGGATATAGACATCTTGGAGTGTGTCCAGAGGAGGGACACCAAAATGATCAGGGGAATGGAGCATCTCTCCTATGAAGATAGGCTGAAGGAGTTGGGACTGTTCAGCCTGGAGAAGAGAAGCCTCTGGGGGGACCTTATAGTGACCTTCCAGTACCTGAAGGGGGTCTACATGAAGGCAGGGGAAGGCCTATTCAAAAGAGTTTATAATGATAGGACAAGGAGCAATGGCTTTAAGTTGGGAAAGGATAGGTTTAAATTGTATATTAGAAATAAGTTCTTTAATCTGAGGGTGATAGATAGCTAGAATGGGCTGCCCAGAGAGGTGGTGGAGGCTCCAGCCCTGTAGTCATTAAAGGTCAGGCTTGATGTGGCTCTGAGAAACCTGCCTTAGGTAGAGATGTCCCTCCTTGTGTAGGGAGGTTGGACCAGATGACCTCTAGAGGTCCCTTCCAGCATAAAACATTCTGTGGTTAATGCTTGACCTTTCATTGAAAGTAGTCTTAGCAAAACTGAACACTAGAAAAAAAAAAAAGGATTAAATTAATCACGTTTTGCAGAGGCAGATACTTTATTTGTTTATTGCTACTTGGTTTTGTTGAAACCACCTTATTGGGTAGAAATAATTTTGTTCTATTCATACCTGTCCCTGTATGGCTGCTTACCTTCTGAAACTGCTTTCAGTCTTGCTGATTTCCTCATCTACTGTTTGAAGGCACATACCTGAATGGTTATAGTACTTAGCCTAACATGTTAGACATCAACAACCAATTAAAATGAGCTTCCTCTTTCTAGCCAAGGTCAAAGGAATAATTATGACCATTTTAAACCTGAGACTTCTTTGAAATAGCTTAAGGCAGTAGTTAAACTGAGAGGCTTTCTGTAATTGAACACTTGACATTCTTTAAGTTGCTTTTTTCCAGGTTGTTTGGTTTGTTTGGTTTTTTTTTATATTCAAGTGTGGGGTTTTCTTTTCCTCTATCCAAAGGTATGCAGTTGCTATTGCTCCTCAGCTTTGTGTATGACTTGTTCTATAACATTTCTAGGTTAGAGTTCTTCACGAAGGGAGGAGTCATTCTTACAGGCTGTGAATTCTGAAATTCTCTGGATTAGTTTTGTGTGGACAAGGGGCAATGCTTTGAAACTAGAGCAGGGTAGACTTAGATTAGATGTGAGAAAGAAGCTCTTTACTGTGAGGATGGTGAGACACTGGAATGGGTTGCCCAGAGAGACTGTGGATATCTTAGCTCTGGAAGTGTTTTAAGACCAGGCTTAAAAAGGCTTTGAGCAACCTGGTCTGATGGGAGGTGTCCCTGCTCATGAAAGGGGAGATGGAAGCAGCTGATCTTTAAGGTCCCTTCCAACTCAAGCCATTCTGTGACTTAGCTGTGCTGCCTGTTTTTCATGCCTGTAAGTCTTTCTTCTGTATTCTTGTTAATATTCTCATATTTCTTGCATTCATGCTTTAGGAAAAATAGAAGAAAGCACAACAGTGATTCATTGGTCTCCTAGTAATGCATTAAAAAAAGTTGAAGAGAAAGGGGTGTTAAACTTGTGCATCAAAGAATTTCACTAATTCTTCCCAAGTGTTGCAGTGAAATTTGTCTTCATTTAGTTTTCCCTGATTTTGGAGTTCTTTTCAGAGGTGTTGTCCTGTGTTATATGGGATCACTTATATTGGAAGCTGGTAATTAACTCATGGAATTTCACCATAAGTTTCTCAGCTTGAAGAAAAATATTAAAAGGGCAGAATGTGGTCATAGAAAGAACAGAACTCCTCATTTAAGCAAGAAAAAATGAAATATTAGTAATTGAAAGAAGCTGCTGTTCAAACAGATCTTTATATCTTCTCCCAGTTTTTCCCTTGACCCCAAAGGTTCAATGAGAAAATGAAAGTAACCTTAAGTAGCTATTTTAAAAAATAAGGTTAAATAAAATTATGAACTTTGAATTCTTTAAAGCTCTTTCTGAGACCTGGTCAATCTTATTGCTCATTCAGATTTCCTGAAGGGCTTTTAGCTGAGGGAATGAAGATAGCTAATTTTGTTATCCTTGCTGTTACCACTGTTGTAATATAAATTAGAATTTGGCTTTAATGCTCTGGTAAATACCAAATTTGCTAAGCAGGTTATACTTTTTCTTGCTTTTCTAGACGCAAGTCTTGCA
Organism: Megaceryle maxima; assembly: GCA_024605025.1. Lineage (NCBI taxonomy): Eukaryota > Metazoa > Chordata > Aves > Coraciiformes > Cerylidae > Megaceryle > Megaceryle maxima. The sequence continues at coordinate 31,273 of JANHGN010001478.1, read as the reverse complement.
TAGTTTCTATGCATTTTAGCAGTTAAACAGAAGTGTCTTGCAGCATGACAGTTTTATTGTGAGATACATATTTGGCTTTCATTAGCTCTTTTGAAGAGAAAGAAAGAAAAAAAAACTATCTGTGAATGCTGTTCCTTATGTTACTTTTGGGGCAAGGGAGGTGTTACAAATACCCTACTGTTTGTGTTTGGATTATTTCACAGCTTACTTTGAAAACAAGTTTCCAAATGTCTGTAGAAATGTGCATATTTGAAGAGGGATTCCTCCTCTGAATTGACATATTTTCATTATTAAAAGGACTATAAAAGTTTTGTACCCCTCTGCTTTACATGTGAGATAAAATACATTTCTTTTTGAGTTAACAGTATCATTCTAAATGTTATTTATTTTGTAATAAGAATAGATAAATCAGGTAAGGCTAAAACAATAATCAGTACTCCTGTTCTGTCAGTCTTGTGAAGCTTAAGTAATTGAAATACTGGCAACCTTGCAAGTTCCTGTGGTGGCGGAATTTGACTAGTTGTTACTAATTAGTTCAGTGTCCATTATACACTATATGTGCATTCAGATTACATGTGTCATTCATTTTGTTGAGAATTTAGCTGCTGAAGAGAAGAAAAATATTTTGGTTTCAACTGTTCCTGAATCCACCTTTCTTTTCATTGATGTTGAAAGTTTTGATAAAATGTTTTCTGCATTCCTCTTTCACTTTCCTAAAATATTTATAAAGTTAAATGTTGGGGTTTTTTGTGTTGTTGTATTTGTTGTTGTATTTGTTGTTTTTGTTTGTGAGTTTTGTGGTGGTTTTTTTATCTAAGTTCATAGTTTGGGAAGATCTGTTAGTGGCCCAGAAACATGTGTCTTGAGGCATTAATGATATGTGAATGTTTTCAAATTACAGTTTGTTACAAGATTCTGTCTTCTGACAGTTCTGCTCTTGAATAATTCGATAGAGAGCAAAGAGAGCTTCAGAAAGCAGTGTAAAACATTATCCTCTTGGCTTTTACCTGGTCATATGTAGTTTTTAAATACGCAGTATCCAAGTCCTTTATGCAAATGGGATATACATGTGACTTATCTCAGAAAAATTACTTGGTTAACTGATTAACTGCAGTCACTCTTAGCTGGAAGCTAGTGAGTGTTAGAGATTATTAAACCAAGTTGAGAGTAAGTAGTACTGTTGATTTTTGAAGTAAATCTTTGCTCTTGCAAAGCCCTGGTTTGCTGTGTCTTTGAGTAACTGCATATGGCTTGAATAGCAAATATACCATATCAAATAATCCATAGCACAGAATGGCTAATATACCATAGCTAAGAGAAGCCATTCTTTTTCTCTGACTGTGGATGTGCCAGCTTAGTTGCTGTACAGGACAGTATCTCTGAAGGGGATTTGGGTTGGAATTCACTTCATGTGAAGAGAGTCTGGAATCTTTCTACCCTTTTGAGTTTTCAAAACTTAACTGAAAAAGATATTTGATGACCTGTTTGAATCTGGAAGTTAACCTTGCTGTTAGCAGGAGTTAAGACTGAGATGAGCTGTAGAAATCCTCTCTAATATTTGGTGGGGGTTTTTTATGATTCTAACTTGAAGGTAGGTACTGTTAGCGTTTCTCAGGCAAAACTGTCCAAATTGTAAATCATTGGGAGAATAATCACATTTCAAATGAGTGGTTGAGACTTTAGAGAATTTAATAGCCACAGTCTTTGCAACTTGTTCCATCTGTGGTTGACCTAAAACCACAGAGAAGTTAAACATGACTTCAGTCTTGTGCCAGGTGTTTTCTTTTCTGGGCTTAGAATATACAGAATCAGCTGTCTGGTGCAAGTATGGAAATGAGAAAAGGAACTGAAAGAATGAGAGAATTTTTAGTGACTTGGAAGCTTTTGAGCAGGAAGGAGCAAGTAGGGGATTAAGATGAAGTGGGGTTTGACCTTAGGCTTGGCAAAGGAACGGGGTAAGGTAGTGGGAACGGGAAATTTGAAACATAATGAATAAAAGACACTGACTGGGTTAAGAAGTAGTTGGATGTGAAAACATGCACTGGGGTAGTGGAACTATAACTCTTGGTGTATGGGTGCACTTAAATGGGTATATTCTTACAGGTATATTGACTAATTTGACAGGAATCGGTGTATACACTGAAATACAAGAAAAATAGGTTGTCTTTGCATATAGGTCAGTAAAACTAAAAATATTACCAGAATATAATGCTTTTTTCTTAACATCTTTCTCAGAGTTAAGATGTCTTTATTGAAATACGCATCCCTAAACCGTCCAGTTGCAGTGCTAAATGCTTATTTTAATTATGATGTCTGTGAAAGCAGTTATTTTGACTTTACTGCTGCTGACAAGGGAATAGTCTTTCCAGTATGTTAAAAAGAGCATCTGTTTTATTAACAACCAGTCTTAACTTTTTTTATGCTAATCACAAATTTCAATTTAAGTGATTAGTTTAAAAGTTTTTGGTTATTTTGGTAGTTAACAAAAAGATGGGTAATAGTGCCTGTTGCTTGAAGAAACCTGTTTCTATCGTGGGCTCTTGATTTACATTGCAATTACGCGGATTTCTCAAAGAGGATCATTGATCTAAACTGGGCCTTTAAGTGTATCTGTGTCCACTTTGTATTTTACAAACTTTCCTGTCTTAAATATTTTTTAAAAATGGGTAGCAGTAACAACTGCTTCATTTAAAGTACTACTTAAAGTATATTAGCCTGATATTCTATTTTCTTAGTTTTTTTCTGTGTATGAGAATCCCAGAAAACACTTTTCTAGTGAGAGTAATCCTGTGTTCCAAAACATCACAGGGGGTAGATGTTTTTAATCAATTTCTCATGCTATACTTTGATTAGGTTTGAGACCGTAAAAGAAGTCCTGTGTTCTTGATAGATGCTTATATTAAAACCTGATAAATCTTCATGTTTTCATAGTAAATGCTATATTCTTAATTAATTTGGTAGATAAATCGGATAAATACGATTCTAGAGATGTGGAAAGACTTCAGCAAGATGATAAATGGGTTGAAAATTATCTGATTTGGCGTCACGATGTTGTGGATGATACATTAAAGATGATTGATGAAAGCTTTCATTGGAGGAAAGAATATACAGTGAATGGTAAGCTATGTTATGTAATGGTTGAGTGTATGTTGCTTTCCTATTGAACTATAACTGGCTTCTATAAGTAGTTTCATTAAGCACTGCTTTTAAAGTGTGGGGTTTAAGTACTACAGAGAGCTGAGCAAGAACTTCTGTTTTTTAATGTTCACCAGTGTTTCACTGTTTTGTTGTGGTTCCATATGTATATTGAAAGGTGGTTTGAGAGGAGGGCAGCTATCTCTTGTTTTGTCTGTGTGTTTGCTAGAATGGAGTCCTTAAACTAAAAACAAACCAAAAAAGCACAACCCACAAAAAACAGGGCTCTGTTCATCATAGCAGCACTGGTCAGATGCCCTGAGTAGAATAGATCTGGTTTTTGTGCTGTGAGAAAGTTTTGAAGATGAGGTCTATTTACAGGATTTCATAATCTGAATTAAAGAACATAGCAAGAGGGGCTGCAGATCAGAGCAAAATAAAACTTTTGTAGCGCTTTTTTAATTTAGATCAATTTTTAAATTCTTACTTCTTCCTCAAGAGGTCCTACTTTATAGCATGGGTGGAAGAAAACAGTAAAGACTTCAAATGAGCTCAATATTTGCAGTAGTTTATTAGTCATTGGAAAGTGGACTGTATAGACATTTTTTATTTGTTGCTAGATGTGCATTTTGGTGACTTCTGATAAATTACAATGTGATGATTAATATGATTACTGAAATAATTTTTCATTTTGCTTTGCAGACTTGACAGAATCTGTCCTTCCAAAATGGTTGTTTGAAAGTGGTTCTCTCTTTCTGCATGGATACGATAAAGAGGGCTATAAATTATGTAAGTTATACAGAATAGAATATTTTCAGCATTTTGAACAGTTTTTTGATTCCAGAAGTTTAGTATTCTAAAAAATAGACACTTTTAAAAATGGAAGTAGCTATATAGGCAACTGTTTCATTGTTTGTTTAGTGTTTTGTTTTAATTTGGTAACAGTATCTTTGGATCACAGAAGAGGAATGAGAAATTTATCAACAGTTTTCAAAAATCAAATCTTTTTATCCAAATTATAATGCAGTTCAATTTTTCTGTTGAAGTTCACTGTTTCTTTATGTGGCAAGTATAAGACTGGTATAAATATTCGTTATTATAGGGCATTGTCATCGCTTTTCTAGAAGTCCACATCTGGCATACTTGCAGTGGATTTTGCAATGATTTTTTTTCCTTTTGTTTTTTTTTTTTTTTTTTGTTGTTTTTTTTTTTTTCCCCTGATGTCCCTGGAACGTTCAGTAAGTGTGGAGAGCTGAGAGTTCATTCCCCAGCAGTTTTCAAGTTGTGGGATTAACTTCTAGTAATTGAAGAATGAAATTTCTAGGGAAACAGCAAATATTGACTGAAGTACTCCTGAGTGTTTTTAATAGTATATGTTAGATGGTCAACAGGATTTTCTATAAATTAGTATGTTCTAGCATCTCACATATTTACTTTTAATTACATTTAAATCCTATGAGGCAAAAGAGGCTTTTTAAATAAATCACTCATGAGGCTTTCCAAGCAGCGATCTTGAACCTTGAAAAAAAAATCCCAAAATTTAAATCTGAAATTCTTCTTTTCCTTGCTATACAAAGTTTTCTTGTTTGGTTTTTGTTGGCTGGTTGTTTTGTTTTGGGTTTTGTTTGTTTGGTTTGGTTTGGTTGTTTTAAACCTATCAGAAAAATACAGCTCTTATGCTATGGCTGTGTTTTGTCAATCTGTCCCTTTTCTTATTCTAAGATATCAGTGCTGTATGGAAAAAATTGCTGCTTTGCCATGCTTCATGACTTTCTTTTAGCCTTGAAGGTATGGACGTATTCAAGAATACATGGTAGGGATATCTTTTTATAGCATTTAGAAAGCTGAGCATGATTATACTGAATGCTTCAATTTGGGGAGATTAGAGATGGCATGGGAAGTAGAAAAAACATCATTTTCTTGCATCTGTGGTTTGACTGAAGAAACTATGCAATTGTTTAATGACGAGAATGTGTAAGTTAGGTAAATAATAATTTCTGATTTTATTGTCACTGAAATATAAATATCTCAATTTTCTAAACCTGAAATATATCTTCTGCCAGTGTTAATTGGGTTGGAATATCTGACTTAGTATACAAATTCAGTTTGTATTGTACCTAAGAGTTCCTTGTTAGCCACCGTTTGAGAAATGGTTCGCTTTGAAATGGTTTGAGAAATGTTCCATTCTCATTCTGTTATGTTAAAATTGACATTTTAAAATATAAAGAAGTTTTTAGTTAGTTTACTTTCACAACAGTCCTGTATTTGAAAAGGGGAGTCTTTTTTTCAGAATCTGTGCTGAAATGAACACTTTAAGATTTATTTACAGAAGCCATAAATAATTTCTTTTTTTGTTGGCAATTGTAATTAAAAGCCGTGGAGTAGAAATCTGTTTTCAAGACTTTCCAAGGTTCAGGGTGAAAAATATTAGACTATAGCTATAATTATTTTAAGGGCTTGTATAATTTTGGTATTGTAGATGTACCAAAAATGAAAGCTGCTCTGAATGTTTCTTTTATCACTTCATTATATAATCAGTTATTTAATTTCAGACATTTTTATAAAGTCTGTTACTCTGAAATATGCTGCTTCTCATGGAAAATCTTGTCTCTGCATGACTAATTTCTTACTCCAGAATATATATGTAGCTTTAATTTATATAATGTTGCTTATCTTATGAATATTTTTATTTTTCATAGAAAGGTCTGTTGCTTTTTATATAATTCATAATGTGTGTATAAATAGTTTTTCAAAACACATCAACTATGTGTTTTGAAATGTAGCAGAAAGACACACATTTTCCAACCACAGCAATACTCAGAATATATCAGACCCAAGGACTTTGATATAACCTGAAATTATGAAATTATAATCTAATGTGTATTTGAAGATTACTTGAAGTATTTTTCCACTCTGCTATTTTTTTCTTTACTGTTACTCTTTGTAAAAGCTCTGGTAGAAAAATGAGAGGGAGGAGAGTGTGTGGGAAGGCATGCAGCTTTTCCTGGTTGTTCACTGGCTACAAATTCAGTAGAAATGGAGAATACAACCTCAGAGGTGTTAATAAATTTCAGTGCATTCTGTATAGTTATATGCATACTGTTTTCTGATAATTTAGATCTCTTGTTCCAATTTTGTGTTTTTCTTCCCTCTCACAAGTTTGGTTCAGAGTGAAACATCACATACGAGATCCTAAACAGCAACTTGAAAAAAAGAAACTGGTAGCTTTTTGGTTAGAACATTATGCCAAGAGAGATCATGGAAAGCCCTTAACAGTGGTATTTGACATGGCTGAAACTGGGATCAGTCACATAGTAAGTATGTTTGTGTTTTCCTGATTATTCTCTGAATTATTTAACCTATGTCTCCAGAAAAGTGGGAATCTTTGTGCGGTTCTTGACACCTAAATAACAATTGCTCACATCAGTGATAGGTAGAGCTGCTTCCTGTGACGTGAGCAGTTTCCAAAGATGTTTGGGGTTTTTTTGTACGTATCAAGCTTTATGTTTTGTGCAGCACACTGAAAACTTGCTTTTAGTTGGCTGACTTAGCCAAAGTAGTTGCTCACTGGCTTGGTTTGTCAGTCATGGATGACAGTAGTAGAACTTTGGTTTTAAGCACCCAAAAGGTAATAGGCTGAGCCACCTTCTATTGTGGGTACAATTGCTGCCACTACTTTGACAGCTCCATTTTCATTGTTGCCATCTTTTTTGGATGAATCAACCAGTAAAGAGAGAAGGATAGAAAAGTGAGGTAGAAGTGCTAAAACCCTTAGATGCAGTGGCAGAGATACTTAATCTCAGCTGACATATCAACATCTTCAGTTGACAGCTCTGGTCCTGCCTTACTGTCTTCTGTGCTATGTATGCTGTCCCTATATATTTAAATTGTGTTCATTTCTTAAGTCCCTGCATGCATCTCTCTGTCTTGTTACTTAACAAAACATGTTATTACAATGAGACTAATAAAATGGAGAAATCTGCATGCTTGTTGCTGTGTACTGATACAGAAAAAATGAGGCTGTCTAAATTTAAACAGATGGACTTCAGAATTGTAGGCCCCTCTATCAGGCTTAACTTTATATTTCATCAGGAATAATATCACCACCCCATTTTTTCAGCTTCTTGTCAGATGTGCTGAAGATTGCTTCCTCTAAGCTTGAGGAGGAAGCTTAACTCCAAGCTGTTCTTAAAAAAAGAAGAGATTCCAACTTTAAAGTAGAGGAGACATTTCTCTTGGCAAAAGTGTTTATGCATTTTTAGATGTTCTTTAGAACTGCAAAATGAAGGACGGGCAGTGTAGCTCAGTCACTTCTGTAAAAGTAATGATTATTCAAGGGATTGCAATTAGATAAGAAAATTCTAATGATTTTTAAGAGTAGGATTTCCCTTCTGCCTTGGAGATAACTGTAGAACCAAATCATAAAATAAGCCAAAGGGAATTTTACTAGTTTTGGAAGATTTTCCAGAAAACTATTTCTCATTTGTAAGACTTACAAATTACAAATTTTCAGATTTAAGTACGTGAAATCCCCTGTCTAGGCACTTGAAAATGAGGGTTAAAAAAACCAAAAACTTTCATACCAGTTAGTCATATGTCAAGTCAGTAGTCTCCCTTGGGAATTACCTAAAATTGTTGTTACCTATAGGATTGGGCAATTCCCTACCTGAAGTAAGCTTCTGAGAATGCTAAATTCCAGTAAGCATCTAAAGTGAAATAAACTGCTTATTTAACTTACATGAAACTTAAATGTATTTTAAGAACTGTTTCTGAATTGATGTTCTTAACTGTTCTTAAGAACTATGCCTGTATGGGAAAGTGGAAGACCTAAAGAATGTGATTTTTTTTTTTTTTTTTTTTTTTTTTTTTTGGTGGGGGGGGTTTAAACTTTAAAAAGCATTATTTATTATCTCTTTGGCCATAATATTTCATTAACTGATCCTGAAAACAGTGCTGTGAAATATTAACACTTCCCCCAAAACTTTTCACCATGGAGTGTTCTTTCTTTAGAAGACTAGTAATCATCTTTTCATTTCCACTAATGCTTCATGAAGCACACAAGTATGAATTTTCCCATGAGCTCTGGATTTTCATAGTGCTTGAGGATACTCCATTTTTGCTTTTGCTTCACTGATTCTTGCACACTATCTAAGCCTGTTGTAATTTGGCATCCATACACTTGCATTTCTTTGAAGGATTCTGAACTATTGTAGTATAGTAAAATGAACAGTGAAGCATGTAGAGTGGGATTACGTCTAGTCTGAGCTAGACATTCAGTGTACTGTGGTATATTTCTGTTGTGATGCAGGAATGCTGTTAACTATTTTGGGAGGCAAACAGTTGATTTAATAAATATCTTTGAACAGTTTTTTCTGATATGGTGGTTTTTAACCTACGTAATGTACAAAGAAATACATTTGGCTTAGTCATTTAAGCATTTACTTCAGTGAAATTGAGAGAGGAATTTTTTTCTTTGCTGATGTCCCTTGCTATTCAAATGTCATGTGTCAGCACTTCTATGAGAACCAAAATGACAAACTGCTTCTTGTAGAGTTAGTTGTGAATATTTTGCAGTTGAAAACAAAACTGTGAACTGTGTGCTATGGGTTTTCTTTTTTTGCATTTTTTTCCACTTCTCTTGCTTTGAGGTGAAATTTTTTTGATCCCAATAATTTCTTTTCCCTTCTTAATGCAACCAGTCAGTGTACTGGTGAGTATCATGTTACCTGAACTTGTATCAAAAAAAAATAATTATAGAAAATGCAGATGCTTTGCTCCTAAGTTTGTTCCATACTTGGATTTAGGTATCTCTTACTAAAATCTACTGTTTCAAAAGCTGCTCTTGTTATAGAGCAGAAGTTCTGGTTAATACCTAGATCACTAGATTGACTTAAATTGCAACTAGTGTACTTAGAATTTTATGTTGTCATCTTTACTTCGAGTCTTTAAATTTGCCAGATCTAGGGTTGGTTGGTTTTGTTTGTTTGGGGTTTGTTTTGTTTTGCTTTGCTTTTGTTTTGGTTTGGGTTTTTGTGGTGGGGGTGGGGTTTTTTGTGATCCATTCTTGGTAAGAGTCCGAGTGTCAACTTGTTGACAGCTTTATCTGCAATTGCTGTTAATACAGTCTGAATGATACACTACTACTACGAGCAAAACTTCATCTAGTTAATGACATAGAATGAATCTCTAGTTTACCTATTGGTTGAGGTCCTCTTCTGAAATGTAGAAGTGAAGATGTGTTTTAAACTCATGTAGATTTATGAGTGAATGTATGTTGTAATATTTCTTCCTTTAGATTTGGTTTCCTGCCTCTTCAGTGCACAGGCATCATTAAGATTTTCTTTGTAGAAGCTTGTTTAGAAGACTAGAACAATATCCTGTGTTTTACTGATCCTCAAATTAGACAGACAAAAATGAGGATATATAATTTTTCTTTTTGATAGTTGGAGAGGGGCCACATTTAAGTAATTTTCATCTATCTACATGAAAATTTCTGTCATTCTTTTCAGCTAAGTTCAGTAAGGTACATTTTTAGCAACCACTTTCAGGGGCAGAATCTAAGCTAGTTTAATTGCAAGGTGGGAATGTGTTATGTATTTATAGATCTAATTTAACTAAAAACCTTTGTCTAAAGGTAAACAAAATCCTAGAATCTTATTTCTTTTGAATATTGAATTTTTTCTTAACAAATGCTGTACTGTCCTGTTATTCTAACAGGAATGGCCAAACCTTGTATCTTGTTCATTCTTTTTTTTGTTGTTATGGCAGGAATGCATTAAAATATAAGAGAAAAGGTTTTCTTTCTCTTCCAGACATAATGTTTAATATTGCAGCTGTGCAGGACAGGGCTGCTAGCTTTCAAGAAAATATTGACAGATAAATATGGGGAAATTGTTTTGTAAGGCAGGATGGGTGCTCTTATATGTGCCTTGAGAGCTGTATATACATACTCCTGAAGATAATACTGGAGCCATGGTTTTATATAACAAGAATAAAGGCTTGTAATTATTTTCTTGATGTGAAAAAGGAATTTGATTTGTGTTTTGTGGAGTATATCCTGAAGTAACTTCTTTCCTGTATCTTTGAGACTCCCAGAGATGCAGTCTCGGCAAGTGCTGTCCTTATGGACGTGTTGTACAATATGTGCCCCATTGTACAAACTTTCCTTGTAGTTGGCACATTTATCAAGAAATGTGAGTGTTTTTCTAATGGCTGTTTGTAGCCATGTAGACTGATTTTAAAAATCTTATCCTGAAAACTTGTATTTTTGGGCTTTTTTCCAGAGCATGCTTCATTTGTTTGTTCCATGTCTATGGCCATCTACCATGCTAGCTTTTAACACTGGTATGCATCCAGATAGTTCTGACAGCTCATGCCTTGTTGCACTAGTTCAGGTAACTAGAACAGATGCAGCTATTGAACAGTTTGCTGAAATCTATACTTTTAATTTCAGAATTAAATCAAAATAATAGATCCATCCTCCCGATATCTGATAGTGTTGCATTTGGGTAGGCAGTGGAATAAAGAGCAGCATCCTTGTTAATACACACAAGATTCTAACCATTGCTTGGCTGTCACTGTGTTTGCTGTTAAATGAAAGATCCTGCATTTGGTACAAGCAACAGCTAATTGAGATAAATGGTTCTGTTCAAGGCTACCTTCTGCCTCTAAAGATACCAAGCTTTCAGTTAGCTTCCAGTTACTGAAGCTACTAATAAAGATTTCAGGTAGTGGATAATCCTTTTATACAAGGTGTTGGTTGTTTTTCCTCACTGCCTGCAAATGTTGTAATAGCATGTTTACATCACTCTAGGAACCCCTTCCCCATAGCATTTTTACTGTTCTGAGGGGCTTTGGATCCTCCATCGGCAATATATTTTGTAATGTTTCTGAAAGTAGTAGCAGTGGTCACTTCTGTTAGAAGGACTGGGGACAGTGTGAATACTCATGGCAGGCTTCCCATTTAACCAATGTACCTTACTGTGGCAAAGTAGCTCTTATTATCTATACCCATTTCAGAAAATGCCTTTTTGCCCTTCACTGTGTAGTCAGTTCTTTTACACCTGAATTTTTGCAGTGGTGACTTGGCCATACTATTTCTGTATAGCTGCTCACTGGATGGAAGCATCTTGAAAATGGGTGATAGACAAACAGCTTACGAGTGCTGCATCTGCTCACAATTTACTGAACCTAAAAATTCTCTTAAAAGGAAAACTTTTTTTTGCTCTAGAAGATCCTGAGTGCAGTAGTATTTTGAATAATATACAAGGTAAGTTATCAAAGGGAAATTTGGGTGTATTTAGTGATTTCCCTTGTAAGGCTTTAAAAATCTGTCAATCCTCTCTAACACTAAAGGCTTATTTTTCTGCATTTTTCTTATACAGCTGTTGATACTCTGCAGTAGTTTAGATATTTAAGTTATTGCATTGACACTTCTTTCTTAGATCATAAAGCTGACAATAATCTTGTAGCAGTTAAGTGAAAAGCACTGCACTGAGTTTGGATTACATTTGTAGTATATGTAAAATTTTAATATAGATGATTAAAACACAATTAAGCTACTGAATAACACAAGATACTTAAACCTGTATTTTTAATGTTTTGATTTATATTGCTTTTAATTTGTGATTTTTATTTCAGGACTTGGATTTTGTTCGGTTTATTGTCAACTGTTTTACAGATTATTATCCAAACTTCCTCAGTAAGTATTGTATAAAATCCTAAGCACTGTAGACTTGTGTAATAAGAGCATTTCTTAATATTACAGATGACAGGGAAACTAAGTCTTCTTGCATGTGCTTTGTGCTGTAACTGTTTGGAACACAGGGATGTTACAGGTTGAGAATTTTTTTGTGCTTATAAATCAGTAAAACTTTATATTGTAAATACACTTTACACTCACCAAATATCAACTGTCTTTTCATGAAATAATAATCTCAGACATGTTTTTACAGGCTAAAAATTTATATAGCTATCCAGTAGAACTGAATTGGCCTGTTTTCCTTTGCTTCTTGTTACTTAGAGGCTTTGCAAACTTGCCTGGCAGTTTGTGCTCTTTAGGAGCCTGAAGAGGACAAAGAATGAATGGCTATAGAAAGCTGTGGGGATCTATGGCTTACTCTGAACAGGAATAAGCCATGTTTGTGAGCACGCATGGAAAAACCTGCATGCTTGCCTGGTAACTTTTTTATGGATAGGCGAACACCAAATAGCTTCTGCTAGCTCACCTTAAAGGAGTTATAAATTTTAAGTGAAAGTGTGTCTGTGAATACTGAAACGATCTACAACAACTGCTTAAACTCTGAATATTAGATTTCAACTTGCTGATCAAAGATCAAAACTTTGATGAAATATCAGACTTAAAGATAAGTGCAACATTATGTTTTTGGGTTTTTTTTCACATTCAGTACAAATATGGGACCCTTCTGAGTCGAAGTACTAACTTTCCAGACTTTTCTGCTAAACCAAAGTAAGCTTGTAAAAAATAAAAAGTGACTTTTACAAAGGCTCTTATTATTCTTCCCTTTGGGAAGAAGAGGTGCTGAATATACCTGTTAAGCTTTCATTTCCATTTTTTCTGTAGTTGTTTTTCTACATAAGGTTAAGATCTTATGTGCCCTAATAAGGCAGAGAAAGTTTACTTATTAGTAACAGTATGTCAGAGAAGTATATAGTGTATATACCGTAGAATTAGCTATTTTCCAATAAAACAGATAACATTTTATATAGTAATAGAAATGGGTTTATACATGTCAAAAATATTTAGACAAAATCACTTCTATAGGGAAGTGAACATGGAGTTTTTGGAAAATATGCATTCACTCTTTACACAACCATTATTGCTGTGCTTCCTTTTAAAAAGAGACATATATAACACTTGGTATTCAGATTATTTCTGTTTTTTTATCTCTTCAGCAAAGATAGTGATCTTTGAAATGCCATGGATAATGAATGGTGAGTTGTTTAAGGTTTTTTTACATCATAATTTTTAAAAAGTAGTGGCATGAGTAGGAAGCATTTTTTTTCTGCTCTGTGTAGATACAGCTAAGTGGTGGAATTTGTTAAATATGCACCTTCAAATCTGTCAGTTTGTAGGTTGCATACTTTGTTTGGTATACTTGGTGTTCCTTGTTTTTTCCTTCCAGCATTTTATTTTGGACCATACTTTAAATGCAGTCCGTGTTCTTTCTATTATCTTTAAAGCATGGGAGACCTTTATAAATAGTCTATTCCTTGAATGCTTCTAACCATGATCCTCTCAAAGCTAGATTTGTTTATAATTTAGGAATCCTATCATCAACAAATGATGGACACTTATAACCAGCCAAAAACTAGAATATGCAATTTAAGGTAGATGCCTGACACTGAAAAATCAAACATGTTTTGATGTGTGTACTTGTTTATCCTGTACTCCATTGTAAACAAAACCAAACATTTTTCTAATATATATTTTCAGATTTGGGCATACAATTAGTTTTGCCCCTTTATTGCTTCCTGGGCCAAATTCCAGGACAATGAAGTTGGCATTTATTAGATCAAAGATGCTCATTCCATGAAAAATCTCTGTGTCTGCACTCATCTATAGAAAAGTATATTTATATTGTAGTATAAATACATATAAAAAGTGCTTAAAGATGTGTGGCCAGCAGGTCAAGGGAGATTCTCCTCCCTCTCTACTCTGCACTGGTGAGACCTCACCTGGAGTATTGTATTTGCTTCTGGCCTCCCCAGTTCACGAGGGACAGAGAAATTCTAGAGAGAATCCAACAGAGAGCTACAAAGATGATTAAGGGACTAATATCTCTGATAAGGAAAGCCTGAGAGGGGATCTTATTAATGTTTACAAATATCTGAAGGGTGGGTGTCAAGTAGAAGGGGCCAGTCTCATTTAAGTGATGCGTTGTGATGGGATGAGAGGTAATGGTATCAAGGTGAAACGCAGGAAGTTCCACCTCAACATGAGGAAAAACTTCTTCACTGTGAGAGTGACAGAGCACTGGAACAGGCTGCCTAGAGAGGTGGCGTCTCCTCTGGAGACTTTAAAGACCTGCCTGGATCTGTTCCTGTGTGGCCTGCCTTGGGTGTTCCTGTGTTGGTAGTGGGGTTGGACTTGATCTCCAGAGGTCCCTTCCAACCCCTACCATTCTGTGATTCTGTATGTCCATAAAATATTTCCTCTGTAAATGTCTCTTCCTTGCACTCTTTGTCCCTATTACAGATATCACAGGCCCTGCTCTGAAAATACTGTATGGGATGTATCTCATTTGTGTTCTATAAAGTCTAGCAATACACTGAAAAAGCCCCCAAAAACTTTCCAGACAACTTATGTGTCCCTGTTGCTTTTGTTTTTAAAGCTGCTTTTAAAATTGTGAAGGGTTGGCTTGGCCCAGAGGCAATAAGCATGTTAAAGTTCACAAACAAGACTGATGTGCAAGAATACATCAATGCAGAGTATTTGCCACCTCACATGGGTGGAACTGTAAGTATATTAACATTCTGTGGTCCTTTTGTGATAGATTGAGACATGCCTATATAAATTACACTTACGGGATTGAGAGTTGGCTCTTGATGCATGTGGAATTTCTTGAAATTGTTCTGCTAATGATAAATTAATGATAAATTTAAATTAATGATTAAATTAAAATAATATTCATGAGAGTTTAGTATCTGACAGTCTTAAGTACAGAAATATTTTTTCTGAATGATTTATCCACTTTCAAGTCATTGGGAACACTTCAGTTTTTCAGACCTTTTTCTAAAAATAAAAAACTTCAGTCTTCCTTCTACTTTTTTTTTTTAATCCCACCTGATTTATTTTTTGGTTTGGTACGGTCGTTGTTGTTGTATTGGTGTGGTGTGTTTTCCCTGTAGTGTTTTTGGAGTTAAGACAGTAACACTATAGAGAAAAGGAAGACTCTGCTTCCTCAATAGTAGGAGAGGCTATGTTCCTTTGTATTGTAAACTCCAGGTAGACTTCTGGTAGCCAAAACATAGGAAACTCATTTTGGCAACACAAAAACCCCAAGTTTCCTTTTTTTATATGACTGAAAGTAGCACCCTTTGAAAAAATGCTTTTGCATGAGACTTGAAGAGAAGATAACCTTTGGAAATTTGCAGCCCAGACTTCCCAGTCTCAAACTTTCTCATGTTAAAGAAAGCTGAAATAAAAGAACTTCAGGAGTGGCCATTGAGGGAAGGGGTGATGATGTCTGAAGTGGCTTGAATGGGGTACGGCAGTAGTTCTGCACCTAACTCTCATGGTGTTCTATTGTTGCAATAGAGGAGAAAGTTTGTTGTGGGTGTTTTTTGTTTCTTCCTTCTTAGAGTTATTTCCTGTCTGCTTTTTGAGACTGTAATACCTGATAGCTTATTATCTTTTTAAAGAAAGAACATGTGACTTACCTAATTATCATATTGAAGTGTCTGGCTAAGCACACAGTCATCCTTTATCCAATTCTGTTCCTGTAAGGTCTGGTTGCTAGTTAATTACTGCTGACCAAGTTGGCTCCATGTTGCCCATCTTCTAAGAGAATTAACAAGTTCCATAATTGTGGAGGCAGCTTATCCAAGCCATTGTCTGTGGTAAAAAGTTGCAGTGCCATAAATAAATTTATAGTATAGGAACAAACTTGCTTCACGAGGACACTTAAAGACTTTGGCAGTTTCAGAAATACAGCTCTATCTCTGGGTATTAAAAGGCCTATATTTTGAACCAGCAGATGTTTTGACTAACTACTGAGGCTCTTTGGTATTTAGCTGCTTTGTGGCTGTTTTGAACTTTTAACCTCAGAGCTGTCATCATCTGGAAGCACTGATAGCAGATACTCAGATCCAAAACTGTGCTCTGGATCTTCCTTCCAAAGATTTGTCAAGTGCATACAATAAAGCAGGATTTTGCATTTCTCTGACAGCAAGGAGTTTTTCAGTGACTGGAAGACGGGCAACTTACTGACCTTTTCTCAGAATTTAACTTTTCTTGATGTGGCTAACCTTGCCTCCTCTTGTGGCAACTAGATAGAGGACATTCACCAGTATTAGTGCTGTCAGGCCTTTTTTGTGTTTGTTTCTTTGTTTGTGTGTGTTTTTGTTGTTGGTTTTTCTTGTTTTTTGTTTTGTTGGGTTTTTGTTTTGTTTTTACAGCAGTATCTGACTTGCAGAAATTAATTCCCTCCATTCTTCTTTCAAGTGTTCAGGGTTTGGGGTGTTTTTTTTTTTGCCTCTTTGTAATTCTTTCTGTGTCATGTTGCCTACTAGGATCTAACTTGGAAGAGAGATTTTGCCCAATTTAAACTAGTGGATCATTTTCCTAGTTAATCTAAAAAGATAACTGTATGTGCTGTGAAATCTTGGGTATCCAAGAAGAATGTTGGAGACTAGTTTTTGAATTAACCAAAACATTAATTTTGGAAATAGGATTATTGATGTTGAACTTGGAATACATGATTACTTTGCTTAATTAAGGGAACTGTGCTGTGTTCCTGTCAGAAGACTTCAAAGCTTCAGTATCTCAGTCAAGTTATCTTTAAGTATGTTTTGTTTTCTCTCTGGCTCAGGGTCACTCAAAGGACAAACCTGAGGCTTTTCTTAGCATGAAAATCCTACAATCAACAGTCAGCCAGCTGAGAAAGGAGGAAAATTACTCACTTTTAAAGAACTAGTGGATAAAGGTGTTTCCAGAGTATCAAAACCATTAAAACTAATTATGGAAAATGGAAACTTGGATTTTGCAGAATTTTGGAAGATAAAATTAATAGAAGTTGCATTCCAGTCATCAGTGTCTGTTTGCCTGTGGCTATTTCCATAATGCTGATCAAGAGGGGCTATGGTATATATCATGTACCTAGCTTTAAGTTGTTCTTGTCCACAGTGCACAGATTACAGCCGCTTGCTTTATAGCGGGCTTGTCTTGGAGAACTTGTCATAATCACTCAAAAGAAGGTAATGATAAGCAGCCTTGAAAATTAGGGTTAGGTGCTCAAAAGACACTTGCTAATCAATTGTATTTAATAATAAAAGCATAGTAAGTCAGTGTTTGCTGGATTCCAAATCTGTTGTATTCCACATTCTGCCACTTCCAGCTGTTGATATTGATAGCAGAACAGTCCAGTTTAACACATACATGTTTGTGACTGGCCAGGGAGATTAATCACTTTAGTAACATTTTATACAAGACTATGTACATGTCTTGCACCAATGCATACATTGTATGTACATCATAGTAGGGTTTTAGTTTGTATTTGCTCAGTTTTTCTTTGTCAGAGATGGATTTAACAAGGATAAATTGCTCAAGATTCCCTTTGGTGCCAATATTGAACAATGTGTGCAACTAGAATGCTCTGCTCTTCACCTGGGTATCTGAATTGATAGCCCATGGCTTGTTTTCTTGGAATTACCTTTTATAGGTCAGCAGCCTGAAGTTAAGATGTCGTTAGGCATTTTGCAGGAATGCAGCAGGAAAAGAGATCTCAGTTTAAACACTATTTCTAACGTTAGATGTAATAAAACTGTATTGAGCATGTAAGAATTTCTAGTTAGCAAAAATTGTTTTTTACTGATGTTCCAAATGAAAAAGATAGCTTTATTGTAGAAGCATTTTGCACTTAAGTATGCTGCCTCTTCATTACTCAAGTGTCTTGATTATGGTCTTTAAAATGATTTTGCATTCCAAAGACTGAGGTCTGAGTTTCAGGACATCTTAGAAGTTCACACAATAGGTTAAACTTGAGGGGATTGCTTGGGGTTGGTTTGTATTTTTTTTCTATTTGGCTTTTTTTTTTTTTTTTATGGTGGCTATTAAACTAACATACAAAGAAAACTAAAGTTTTTCATCACCTTTGGAACATTCTTTAGACAGAGTTGTCATAGCTTTTAAGCCGTACTTCCTAGAACAACAAAAAACCCCCAAATTTAATAATGTGAATGCTGATCCTTGGTAAACCAGGTTTTGCAGTTCTGCTGTGACTATAAATAACAGCAGTAGTTTTAATTTAGTAGCTTTATTGGGTGACTGTATTTATTTGTCTACTAATGATAAAATAAAAAATATTGGTAGCCTCGTTTTTCTGCCCAGGGGTCCAACTTCAGTCATGTGAAACAAAAAATAATTGATAGTATTTCCATCAAAAAAACAGAGAAGGCACTTATCTTCCTCCTAAATAACTGGTCTTTTAAAAAAAATTATGTTTTAGGATTCTTTCAAGTACAGCTATCCTCCATTGGTTGATGATGATTTTCAAACTCCTTTATGTGAAAATGGGCCCATTACTAGTGAAGATGAGCATGAAAGTAAAGAAGAGATAGATATGGACACCAAGGAGACTGGGGAGCTGAATGAAGAGCAAAACCCTAATCAGAAAAAGGTATCTAACTCTGAAGGGTGAGGCAAGACCAGTTAAATGGTTACAAAATGGGACAGGAAGCATGTAACTTTGTTTCTTGTCTGACTCTTACTTTCTGTGGGTTAATTGTTTGGGTTTTTTTTTTTCCTGCCCTCCAGTTTGACAGAAGAACTCAGTAAAAGTGAAAATGATTCTTGCAGTTTCAACCTTGCTGCTTAGTCTGTTAAGACCAGCTTCATGTTTCTGAAGCAGTAAAATGTGTACCAAATATTTAGCGTATCTCTGGAATATAGTGAATTGTACAGTAAAATATAAAAGGTTCCTGTGCTTTGTTTTCAAAAGTTATAACTTTATAGATGGCTTTTTTTAATCTTTGGATATCTAGTGGTGTGCATATTAAAATAAATCTAGTTTCTCAGATGCTTGGGTCAGTATGTAAATGAGAAAATATTAACAGCTAAATATTTATACTTTACTGGATGTTAACTTGTTTCCTTAATTTATTGATAAAATCTTAATATATGAATGTTTTCATTTTCTCTCAGGAGAAATTGTATCCCTAATCCATGAGTACTGCTTTACGATACAATTTTCTTGCAGTGGTGTTTTCCAGAAATTTAAAGGCATTGGTTTGAACAACTCCATATAATGTGACATTTGAGAATATGCAGCGATAGTGAGGATGTCGCTTTAGAAAAATAATAGGGAAGGTCAGAAATTAACCACTTCAGTGTCATAACTAATTCTAGAATATAAATTGCAGAACTTCTGTTTAATGGAGTAAAATACTATATTACACTTTTAGTTTAATTTACCATTTTTAAGTTTGTCAGAATAATTTGAAACACAGCTCACTTGTAGATAGTCCAGATGTTTTGTACCCTGGCCAGCTGTTCAAGAAAGGTAATATTGCTGACCTTAAGGTCAACAGGAAGGTGACTTCCTGAACATTAGACTTAGCTTGTTTTGGTTGTAGCACAACTTCTAAGCTCTGTTTCTCAGATATGGAAAAATGGAAATTCCTTTTTGGTGTGTGAGTTGGCTTTGGTGCTTAATTGCATCAATGTTTTTTTGTCTTTAATTTTCTTCATTGACTTCAGCTTTCTACTTAGGATTTTTTTTTTCCCCTCTTAAAAATAATGATTTGGTTTATGGTATTTTTTTCTAAGGTGTAATCAAGCTGCTACTCAGTCTTTTCAGTGAACTGACTGATATGTATGCTCATCGTGTCAAAGGCCTTACCTTTAACATACTTTTAAAATTTTCAGACCATATTTCATTGTTCCTATTGCTGTACAAAGTAGATCATTGTTTTGATTCAACTTGCTATTCTTCTGTTCACATATTTAAAATACTTGCTATTTCTTCCATAACATGTACACCATTGTTTGCCACTTCAATGTTACATTCTCTTTGAAAATTTTTTTTTCAGAAATTCTCCCCTTTTGTCTCAGAATCATTAT
Source organism: Megaceryle maxima (assembly GCA_024605025.1). Taxonomy (NCBI): domain Eukaryota; kingdom Metazoa; phylum Chordata; class Aves; order Coraciiformes; family Cerylidae; genus Megaceryle; species Megaceryle maxima. The sequence continues at coordinate 11,337 of JANHGN010001478.1, read as the reverse complement.
AATTTCTTATTTCTAATTATTTTTGACTGTCTAAATCTAAATGTTGTTTTTAATAAGGTCAGCTTCCAGACTAACAGATATTGAATGATCTGTGAGATACCATCTTCATTTACTGCACTACCAGTCTTGTCATCACTAAGAATTCATCTGATTTATATATGTATGCCTCTCTTATCCCATAGAAGGGATTTCTTTTGTATTTTAAGTGGAATAAAAGTAAGGCTAAGCAAGCTATTGCTAGCTGATCATGAGTCATGATGTCACTAATTCTTTCAGTTGTCAGTATTTCCCCTCACCCCATTTTGCACTTAATTCCAAAGTTCTTTCACTCTTATTTTTCTTATAAATGTCCAGGCTTGCTGACATGTATTTTCTTAATGTAATAGAAGACAATCCTCAGAACCTAAGATATCTACAATTTTGGATGTACCAGTTCAATCCACACTATTTCTTTAAGTACTCCAAGACTTCAGAGTTCCACCTAACAGCAGTGAAGATATGTTTAGCAACTCTGCAATACAATAAAGTGTAAAATTGCTGTGTTTTCTGTTTTGTTGCAGTGATTTGGGTTGTCTGTTTTAATTGAGAAGTTTTGCAGTGGAAGAAGAACATCAGTGCTTTCTAATCTTTAAATATTTAAAGTACTGTATCTTAAAGTGTGGAGTCTTCAAAAATAATCGATGGGCATTGGGAAAGTACTTGGGGCGGGGGGGAAGCAAAGCAGAAGTTTTATGTATGCTTAGTACTTTATGTGACTTCTATAACAAATCATTTTATTCAGTGGACTTCAAGCAGCTTCAGGGAATGAATACATAAGAAGTTTGGTCTGTAATATTTAAATTGTTGAAATAAGCCTCATTCTTTAAAATATTTTAATAATCCTGTAACATGCATAACCCTGATTTCTAGTTAATAATTGCAACTATCATTTTTACTCAGATGAATTCAATAGAACAGATTTCCAAATCAGAGGAAATTGACAAAACAGAGATCAAACCAAAAAATGTAAAGAAAGCATTAACCACATATAAAGGACCTTTATTACATATCAGGTAATAATACAATTTTTATTTTTTTACAATGTTCCTTGGACACTTCAGTGCAGAACTAGCTTTTTTAAATAAATTATTTTTTCAGAATATTAGAGGAAAACAAGCTATAAACATCCTTTCAAGAATTACTTTTACAAAGCTCAAATAATTTTTCTGGTTTTATGTTTTCAGTGGATCTTGCAGTGTCACCATTAGCATGCTTTTTGTACTCATCAGTAGGTTTACACTTCATAGAATTGTAGAAGCATTTCCTAGTTTTGTTTCTGTTGAGAAACTGTCATTGAGTTTAGATGATAAACCTATGCTTATCTGTAATGAGAGCAATGACTTGACATTGAATGCATTGGCTTAAGAAAAACCAATGTGTTTACTGAGACATCTTTCACTTGTAAATCTTTTTTGAATTCTTTTAACTTAAGATGGGTAAAAGTCTACACTTGTAGTTTGTACCCATTGAATGTAATGAATGGGTCCAATTTATTTTGTGTGGTAAGTGCTCTGCATAAACTTCAATATGTTCTGAGCAGATATGCCATCTTGCAGCTAATCTGGTTTTTATCATTAAACTGGGGGGGATCAATTGGCCAATATAACTTTTCACTGCTTTTCACAATAAGATGCTAAAATTTAGATGTTAACTTTTATTTTCACTTCCAGTTTGCTATTAGATGAATGAAGAAAATATCTAATTTATAGGTAATTCCTTAGCTAATTTTGTAAATTCTGTACTGAATTAGTTTTGGAATGAATTTGAATAATGACATGCTCATTAGCATCACAAATTTACTTTGCATGTCAAGTTTTCCTTGTTTTGAAATGAAAATACTTTGTGTAGAAACCTCCTCTCTATTGACTGCATTTCTTGTATGGCAGGATGAAGGCATAGACTACAGAATCGTGTGGGGTTTTTTAAAGAATGTTTAACATTTTATTATGATAAAAGCAGCTGTTGTCTTCTCTTTACTCTTTAAAAAAAACAAACAACTCACACCTGAAAACCCCAAAACAATGAAAAGCAGAGCCAAGCAACTAAGAAAGCCCCAAACAACCCACAACAAAGCCACCACTCAAAGCCACCCCCAATATTTCTCAGAATATTTCAGTATTTCAAGTTCTGCTTTTCTAATGGAAGCATGGCAATTCATTTAAATTACATGAAAAAGTTAACACCTCTATACTCAATTCAGTTTATACTTTTAGTCTTGCTGTCATGGAAAATAAAATATTGTCTTCATTCTCCTTGCTGTTTGTTTTTTGTTGTTTTGGTTTTTTTATTATGTACTCTTAAGAGTATGTCCAGTTGTTGCTCTTTTTAATTTTCAATTCTATAGAAGCTAGAAGAGTTTTAATTTCCCCAGAATCTTTCTCTGGCCACTGAAATGAAATGTACTGAACTACTACAATGTAGTGCCATTTATAACTAGTCACAGCCACCTCTCTCACAGGCTCTAATCTCTGCTAGTATAATTAGCTTGTGTCTTGCTAATACTGACATCAGCCTCTGAATGGAGCAACTTGAAGCTTGTCTGGGAAGCTGAGGCACAGCAGCTCTTGCACCATGTCATCATAGAGAACTAGCATCCTCTCTCTGCTTTTCTAACTGCTGCTGCAGGAAGACTCAGGCCTTCTTAAATCTCCTCCAGGGATGTTCCTTGCTCATCACTGCTTAGTAGTTGTTGGCTCTGGTCTATGACCAAAGCTTGTGTTTCTCATATTTGTAGTGATACTCAGTAGTACTTTCTCTTCTTGATTTAGACAACCCGTGCAGATCCTTGTCTACCTTAACTATAAAAGGCTGGTCTTTATTGACCTTTCTCCTCAAATTAATTTATTTGGTAAGACAAAAAGCAGCAGTTTGAGAGTTATCTGTCAGATGACTGTCTCATGTTGTGGTGTATTTTGAGGTAAGAATTTCTAGTACAAGCTAAAATGGTTACCCTACACCCATCAGAGTAAAGAGCTTTTTTTTTTTTTCTATAAAAGTTGAAAAGTTTGAGGGTTTGCTTAAAATAAACCATCCCCATCTCCCAAAAACAGCACCACCCACCTCTAACATGGTGGAAGGGGTTGATTCACAGACAGCAGTGGCCCTCAAGCCTGAAGCCTGTTGGTCTTGTTTTATTTTTGTTCATAGCTATGGTGGGTGGTAGAAAAAGAAAGATCAGGCTTGCATGGTTTAGGAGCAGTTAGTGTGGCTTGTTTTGATGCTAGTTAATGCTTGTTGGTCTGATTTGAGGTTTATCTTTCAATTGCAGTAGCACACAGCTGCAATAGTACAGTATTCAGATAACCAAATATACTTTAACTACAATCCTTCCTTTCCCCACTCTTTGTTAGTTCAGACTTTGGGACTGAAAACAACCTGAGAGGAGAAGGGGATACAGTTACCCTAGTAATTGTTTTAAACTCATCTGTTTTTTGCCTCAGCACACTTCTCCCCACTTAAAAAAATAATTCTTGTCATATTAACTGCTAAATGTGTTGTAGAACTATCACCCCACACAGTCACCACTGGACTCCTAACATGGGTGTTCAGGCTTGTCCTACAGCACCAAGGGGTTTTATTCTCAGCTAATACATTGGTTTGTTTTAAGTGAGAGAAGGATTGGTGCTGTAGGAGATCTTTTGAGGAGGAGGCCAAACTAATACAAAATTGATATTCTAAAAAGGGGAGAAGCGGGGGGGGGGAAGTAAATTTTTTTTTGAAAAAGGCTTTCTGTCAAAAGAATATGCTGTTCTGTAGCACTGCATAGTATGGTAGTTCTTTATGCACTTCTAATGTGACATGGTGGAAGAAAACAGTTTTTCTGCTTGTTAATTGAGTTTCCTCTCAACTTGTAGTATATGAGCATGCCCTACTTTTTCCCTAATAATGTTCATTTGAACACTTATTCCAAAATGAGTTCTGTTAATTTGATATGACTTAAAAGATTTCCTGCATGACTATTATAATTGCACAAGAATATTAAAACCAAGCAATAACTTTTTTTTATGCATGTGTCACCAGAAGTGTGTGAAGAGTGACTCATAAATACAAGTGAATTTAGCTGTAGTGGTTGAAATGATTGCCACTTCCAGATGTTTCCCCGTTCCTCTTATGTGTGCACTGTACCCATTACAAGGATAGATTTCTTTAACATTAGCATAAATTAAAATTAATAGTGCTTTCCCTTAACATAGTACTCTTAAGATGCAGTGGATGAAGTGATTATACATGTGTTGGCTACTGCTGTTGCAGTTGGTCACACTCTTCCAGTTGGAGGAAGTCAGGGCAGTAATGAGCTGAGGCAGCTAGGTCGACTTGTGGTCATGAGTCAACCCTGAGCTTCACTACAAAACTTCTGCATTTTGTTTTCACAGCTTTTTTGGTAGAAAAACTCTTTCTAATCATTGTAGCTGCAGGGTTGAAAGTAGTTTATTTTTCTGTAGGTGTGATCAGGTTTTTTTTTTCTATAATATGTAGTAAATGTAATTTGAATGAACTAATTCTTTTTATATGTCTTTAGCCCAGCAGAAGAGCTATATTTTGGATCCAAAGAAACTGGAGAGAAAAAATGTTTGATAGTTCTTACAAATGTCACTAAAAACATAGTAGCTTTTAAGGTAAGTATTTTGTGTGGTCTGACTTATTTACTAAATGTGTAACTATTTCTTGTTTTGGGTAAGAGGGGGGGAAAATGCTATTAAGCTCACTTCTCAGTCTAAATATTATTTTGTGATATTTGAAATGGATGAAAGAAATCCTCTATCATAGTCTATTATGTACCACCCCAAAGGGTATAATAAAGTAATAAAATATTTGGAGCGCTGACTGGTAAAGGTGGTTAGCTTTTTAGAATCATAGAATTGTTTTGGTTCAAAAAGACCTTTCAGATCATAGTCTAACTATTAACCCAGCACTGCCAATCCCACCATTAAACTATGTCCCTAAACACTTCATCTTCATGTCTTATTTAAATATCTCCAAGGATGATGATTCCACCACCTCTCTGAGCAGCCTGTTTCAGAGTCTAATTAAAGTGAAAGGCTTGAACATTGAAAATACATCTTTTTAGAACTTTTCTCCTTTTTAAATCTTGTGTGGGATCAAGTTAGTAATGCTCCAAAATGATTCAGCTCCACCTGCAAATGTCGCCATCAAAGGAATGAATGAAGTTATGTTCGCTTCAGAAATACTGACTTAACTTGTATCCTGATTTGGTTTTCTACCACACTTGTGTATTCTCTGCATACACAAATAACTACAGTTTTCATACTTTCATATTAAAAATTTTAACAGGTACTCCATTTGATATTCTTGGCTCTTTTTAAATATCCATACATGAGAGAAACCAGCATATGCTAGAAAAGAAAGGATAGAAGTGATTGAGAGAGAGGGGAAAAAAGTGAAATACTGTCTGATTACTTCTACAAAATAAAGTATTAAAGACTATATAATCAAGTCTTAATACTGAAACTTTGGGGGATTTTAGTTATTGCAGAACGATGGAGGTTACAAAACAATTGCAGTTTGTCAGTACATTTACTACTACCTGTGCTTGGTATTTCTTGTTTATATAGGTGAGAACAACTGCTCCTGAAAAATACAGAGTTAAGCCTAGTAACAGCAGCTGTGAACCTGGCACATCCCTGGACATAATAGTGTCTCTCCATGGTGGTAAGTAAAAATCTTACAATAGTCTTTTATGTCTGGACAAGTTTTATTAACAAGGTGATGCTCTAGCTATTAACCTTTGTATAGGCTTGTTGAGGTGTAAGACCCATGTCTACTTGACTGATATATGAGAATGTTATTATATGTAAAAAACCACGGATGTCCAGCATTAAGTGTCCATATTGATTTACTACTACTCTACATAGGCACAAGCAGCTTTTACATTCTGTTTCTTGTCTTAAAAAACCCAAAGTCGCAGTGGCAGCTCTCTTGTGCTCTGTTCTAGTGGGACGCTGTCTGTGGCAAATAAATTTCCTAAGTTGGTTCAAGGAGAAATGATTTTTCTGGACAATACATTCTTTACAGAATTCTGGGTTGCACTTGAATCACACAGATAAAACTGCTTTTGTTAAAATGAACTGCAGAATTTTGGGAAAACTGCAATCAAAATTGTTGAACTTAAAAGAATTATTTCATTACTTTTATTTCTAGTAAATCTATATCCGATGTCCTGAAACAAACAACCTCTCATTTTAAAATGGTTTTGTTCAAAATGCCTCTCTATGCTTTGCAATATTATCATTTTTATCTAAGCACACTTGCTTGCTTTTTTTTTTTTTTTCCCCCCTTTGAGGGCAGGTTTTGCAGCTTCTCTGCAGGATCGTTTCCTTATAATGGCAGCAGAAATGGAACAGTCTTCTGGAGCAGGTGTACCAGAGCTGACTCAGTTTTGGAAAGAAGTCCCTAGGACCAAAGTGATGGAACATAGGTGAGTATATGATTTTCTGTTAAATATTTTTTAGCCATTATTATTTAGCTATTTCATAGCACTTCAGTATCATAATCAGTGAAGGATTTTCCAAACCCAGATGTGTGCTTACTGACTGAAGCATATTGCTGCAGCTTCTGCTCTAACTGATTAGAGATTATTTTAACACATAAGATGTCATGGTATTCTACACTTGCTCTTCTTTTTATTGTTCTCGTGCTGATGAAGAGTTAAATGGAAAAAAAAAAAGTGAATAGGTGTAACACATGGGACACTTTTGTTTTTGTTTTGTTTTTTAATAAGAATGTGCCATTTGATTTTTTTTCTGAAGAGAAACAAGCAAAGAAAGAAGATAGATCAAATGCAAAATTTTTTTTCTAGACAACTTTAATTACTATTCTCCTGGTAGGGAAAAGTCATAATTTTGTAGAAAATTTCTGTAAAACCTATCACAGGTTCCTATGCGTGTTTTCCATATTTAATGGTAAAAAAATGCCATTAGGAAAATCTTTCCTCATACAGTCTTTTAAATATACCTATTGCTCTTCTCTCTCATCTGTTCACATCTAGTTGTATCCCTGCATATTTCTAGGAAAAGTTCATTGTAGTTCTCTTTCAGCTAGAAGTTTTAGGGACAGGCTATTGAGATGCTGCTTCATCTTTAACAAAAAATAATTTGACTATATTTTTACTTGAGAACATTCCTGAGTTTTGGGGGGGTTTGAGGAGTGGGGATTTTCTGTCTTTACCATCCACGCCCCACCCCCATGGCCAAAGTTAATATGGAAAAAGTATTTTTGAGACTTGAGGCCCAAGTCTTACTCTATCTTTGCTTCAAATGCTTATCTATTACTTCTTCGTTAAACAAAATCTGCATCATGTGAGTGACTTTAAGCTTCCTTGCATAAATGTTGCACTTTTTTCAAGACAGACCCAACGCAACAGGGAAAGATTATTTGATTATGTTAAATTTATCACTGGCAATTAAAAGTATTGAGTAGTGGAAAATATAATTATTGTTTCTCTAACAATATCTGTGCAAGTACTTTATCTGAGGAATCTACTCAGTTTATTGCAAATATTTGTCCCTTTTTGTGTGTTCTCTTGCTGGAGAATTTTTATCATTTCTCTTTTATTAAAATAGAAAAATGCCACAGCCTTGATTTAACAATTTCTTTAGCAAATAAATTCATTCCCATACTAATTCACTTGAAAGTCATTAGAGGACCTTCTGTTATAAATTGCACAGGATTTCTTAAAGATACCTTAAATCGTGGCTTCAAATTCTATTCCTGCATTTTCAACTATGGAAGAGGTAGACTTTATGAAATGTTTCTAAGCTTATAAATGGAAAGAAACCTTCAGATTTTGTTTGCTGTTCAATTAATTGTTGTATCTCTGGTAATAAGTATTTGAGGGAATAATCCAATGCGGCCTGTGGAATGACTGTAAAATGAAGAAGTTCTATTTTAACTGAGCATGCAGATAATCTTGATCTTGCTTTCTCTATCAAATGCTGTCAAAACATAATTACTGGACTGAGGAAGCCTTTTCAGACTGTCATTGCAGTAGCCATTTGGAAAATGAATCAAGCAGAACAGATGATAAAGCACATATAATAACTGTTAGATGGACTGGTTAGTATTAATTATACAACATTACATTAAATTTATGATTTTTTTAACCATATTTTTTTCCCTTTCACAGGCTTAGGTGTCATGTCATAGAAAGCAGTAAGCCTTCTTCTCTGACATTAAAAGAGAATGCATTTAATATTCCAGCAAAAACTAATGAAGATTTACATATACAGGTAATAGAGTATTCCTTTGTGCTGAATATTGAACAAAATGATAAAATATGGTAGAGATAAAAAGAATTCATGCTAAACCTCTTAGGTGCTTTGTAAATTACACTATTTGAAAAGCTCAGCAATTGAAAGTAGTGATAGTGATTTAATTATTCTGTTGAATAGTAACAGTTTAATAAAATACTACTTTGAATGCAGCTTGCTCATTCCTCTTTTATCTATCACAGATCTGGGGTAGCAATGAGCCTCAGTGGTATGTTTTGCTTCCTAGTGTAAAAATGTCACCTGTTTGATAAAGGCAATAAGAGGTATCCATAATTGTAAGACTTGAAGCTGCTTTGGTGGAAATGATTCCTGAAGTATACCAGTAATAGAAAAGGTTTCAGTGACAGGCCACTAAGAGAAGTGTTTTAGGGGTTTTTGTCTTTTGGGGTTTTTTTGTCTTCATTTGGATTTTTTTTCCCTGTGCTTATAGTTATTGACTAATAGTTCTAAATAAACAGATATTTTCTTGCACAGTGATTCTAATTCAGTAAACTATTTCTATTTTCAGCTAACTCATTTACTACAGATTAATAAAAGACTTCAAGAACAGATTGATCGCTGCCTCTGGTTCCAGCAGTTGTCAGTTGTTTTATCATTACTATCAGTTACTGTTGTTGCCTTCTGCTTTTACCTGGCATATACCCAGAGAAGCTAAAAAGAATTGCTGTGCACTGGATGTGCTGCCTTATCTATCATGGCTGGTTAGAATGGAAGAGATTGCAGTGCTGCACTTGGATTCTGGAACTGCCAAAGTGATGTTTGTGAGCCCACAACAATGAATGATGATTCAATTTGCTAGTGGAAAAAAAAAAAAAAAGAAGAAATGAATGACCAGCAAAGGAAATTACTGCAAGTTGAGACTTCTAACAGGGCTTGAGGAAGATGTTAGAGCTGGGACCTATTTTCACTGTATGATTCAATAAATATTACTGAACTGGAAGGAGGAAACCAAATACAATATAGTTTAAAGCTGATTAGGTTTTGTTTCCCTCTAGTTGACCACTTTAAATACAAGATTTATTTTTTTTTTAGCCACACATTCTGAATTATTCTTGTAGAAGATGCAGGCAGTCAACTTAATGTATTCCAAAGGTTAACCTGTTCATTCAGGAAAATTTGCAGAAATTATATAGTACAAGTAGATTTCTTTTATGTAATACATCTACATGCACATATAAAGGAAGTTGTTTGTTGTTGGTAATTATTTTGGTAATTTAGGCTCATTGCTTTCATTGGTTCTTTATTTTTGTGCTTTTTCTGAATGCCAAGTTATTGTAAATATTTCCTACCAAATAATATTGACAGCCATACTGACCATGAATACAACCTTTGTCTGATTCCAAAAAATGAAATAATTATAAGACACTACTCCTATTCTTACCTTACTGTTTTGGCTTGTTCTTGGTTTTCTTTGAAATCAACCCTTAGTCAAATTGTGGAAGGAGTGTGAGAGTTGAGTTTTGATGATCTCACCTGTTATTGGTTCATAAAAGGGTTGATAAATCCTCAGTGTAAGAACTTATTCAGAGATGTGCAATATGCTTAAATTACTGATGCATTTACAAAAAAAAAAAGTCAAATTGGGACACTTAAATATTGTTGAAGACAACGTAAAAGTGTTACATCTGCTGTTTCTCAGAAACTGTCGTGGAAATGGTGTATGAAGCTAGTGAGAACTTAAGCTAATAATTCATTGTGTTATTGCTGTAAATATGTATATTAAAATGATAAATACTTAAAAGGAGACTGTTGGTATCTTTCATAGATTTTCACTCTTGATGAGGTCTAAAAATTTAAAATAATATCTTTGCTAGGATTAATTTTTGCTACAAATTGGCTTTGTAACAGATCGTTTAGTTTTGTCTGCTGACTTAAATAGATGAGAACAGATCACTGAGGGAGAATAAGTCATACTCTGCTTCTGTCTTTTTTGCTTACAGTATCTATCCAGTGTGTTGTAGACCTAGTATAATTTCTAGGAAATAGAAAAGGGCAGTTTAAAGAAAACCAAATTAATAATAATGAAGCAATATGATTCCTTAAAAAAAAGAAATGCCATGTAAAAGGCAAGTCTACAGAACTGTTTGCACTGTTTTCTGTCCTTTCTTAATTTATACAATGTTTTACCACACTTACATTTTCTTAATTTTTCACTAATCGCATTTCTGTTCAGTTTTCTTCTCAGTATTTTTTTCTTCATGAGTTGGCAACTTACATTGTTGACTGCTTACTGTGAAGCTGTTATTTAGGTTATTTTCATGTGCATGCAACTCAAATTCTTTGCTTCCAATAAATTTGGTTATTGCCTTGTTGAGAAAGGTAACGAAGTAATTTGTAACCTTAAGATGATAATAACCATGCTATGAGAATATCTATTCCTTAATTTGAGTGGATTGAATAGCACTTTACTGTAAAATTGCAAGAAATATATTCTTAGTCTTTGCCAATATGAATATTTTGATGTTTTGGTGCTTTCATATATTTTCAGTATTTTATTACTATGTTGGCATTTTCTTTGTACAATGAATCAGATGAACATCTTTTCTATTTTAATATGTTTTAGAAAAATACAGTTACAAAATAAATACAAGGAAATATGTAGTCTTGAATGTTTAGTTTTTTAAAAATAGCTTCATCTCCTGAGGTTTTGGTTCTCTTATTAGTCTGCAGATACTTAATATGAAGGAGGGGTTGATATGATAATGACCCTTAGTCTGTTGGTTAATAGAAGTTGTGATGATACTTGTCAGAGAAAATGTAAAATAAATGATTATGAATTCTTATACAGAGTGCCTATTATAATAACATAGCACAGGATATTGGCACGTTAAATGCTAGTGTGGCACAAATAGTGCAAATACACAGAATACAAATATGTATATAACTTGGCAAAACTATTATTTAAACATCACACAGTATATGGAAAAACATATATAAGAAAAAAAAAAAAAAAAAACCAAAAAAACCCACCAACTTAAAGTAGGCGTATAATTTTTTTTTTTTTATACTT